>JAYMFT010117018.1:0-13366 GCA_038088735.1 Panulirus argus
ATTTTTTTTATTTATTTATATATATATATATATATATATATATATATATATATATATTTTTTTTTATACTTATAAAGACATGAATTCTTCATAACAGGAACATCCCAGAGTCTGGCACATCATGCTCAGAAAAAATTTAGCATGACTAACGAAAGCTTCCATACTGGTCAGAGATCTTTTGGAGACATAAGTAACAAAATGGGAAGAGTGAATGTGAACAATCATGGTAGTGCTGTTAAGAAAAAACAAAGTCATGCCATTGTTAATGAGAGTAAGTATGATGACAGCATAGTATCAGAATCATAAAAACTCCATTCCTTTTGTATTTTATTATTTTTATGTGTTCATACGTAAAGGTTATGCTAGTTTATTATTAAAATTTTTAAAGAACATCATAGGGCAGTTTAGCTTTGCATCCTCGTCATTTGAATTTTTGAAGAACAGATTCACAAGGCAATTGTTTTGATGCTAGAGATGAGAAAGTACTGAGAGGAGAATTATTCTGATCATTTTATATTATTATGTGAATGTAAATAATGTTAGAGTAAGGAGAACCATATGGCTTATGAAGGAAAATGTAAGGTTGATTAATGGATAAGTAGCTAAAACATTACTATAATCAACAAGGTTTATGAAAACCTTGCCCAACCTTCCCTAGTAGCCAAGATTTAACTTATTTTTCAATGTTGTAGTTATGCAAAAAAATTCATATGATCGTTTCTTCTATATTGTAGAAACTTTACTGCACCAAGCTTGTTTATGTGTGAAAACACTTGAATTGTGACCAAACATCCCAACAACTAAACTGAATTTCACCCATAGCAGTTACATATTTATCAATTAACATTGATAAGAAGTTGATGTTGGCTACTTGGGAAAGTTGTAAGGCTTTTATGTGTTTCAGCTACTGTTACAGAAATGGGTAAGAGCTATATCACCACTGAACTTTAGCACCCTAAGTTTGCCTCATCTAGGCTCATTTAAGTCTCTCCCACAGTAAAAGATAATTTTTCTGTATTTCTAGAAATGATTAGTGACTGCAGAAATATCAGCTGTAGTTTTCAAAATTGACATTAACAAACTAAAGAAAGATTTTGGTAGAGAATGTTCACCTAAGAGAAAAATGGGTAACTGCTGAATATTTTTATGATAGAGGAATTTTATTGTGATATGTGAACACTGAACCCTGGAATTCCATAAGATATACACTCTGTAGCAAGAAAAGAGAATATATGTGAATCAGTGGATCACTGAAGGTGTATTTCATGGGAATGTTGTCTTATGTAGCCATTCTTTAGATTTTTATTGAGGCATGGTATTGATTAAGCAAGCATTTTTACAGGCTTGCATAAGTTGACTTTGCATGCTGAGAAAGAGCAGCTGGAAGAACCAGAATTCTTCCCAGAAATTAAAGAAACAGAAGGTTAGTTTTATGTCTTGTATACCTTGTGAATTGTTTCCAATATTTAGTTTCTTCTTTAAAGCAGTATTTGCATATATTGTATTGAGTAATTTATGCAGACTATTCACACCATATTCTCTGTATAGCTTTGCACCCTTTGATGTGTTTGTCCTCCTAACATACATGATCTACTCCTCCTGTTTCATGATGCCTGTTGTCCTTCCTTATGTATTTATCTATTTGCATTGGTAAACTATAACTATGCTTTTGTTTCATATATTCCCCTTTGACTTCCTCCCATGAAGTATTACTCTCTTCACATCCATACTCAGAATTCTTCTAAGGTGGGGATTTCAGTGTACACCATAAGGATTGGTTAATGCTCAACCTGGGATGATTCCAGTAGAGCTAAAGCCTTTTATTTTTCCTTCCTGGATCAGATGATTAAACACCCACACCTGAGTTCTTGACGGTCACAACCACTTTTCTAACTCACTTGATATCTTTTCTACTTCGAAAACCTCTCACTACAGATATACTATTTCTGTCCCCTGGGGTCATCTGACCACAATTTTGTTTCTGTCACTTCTTGTTGGGTATGCCCACCTTCTGTCACCCCTTGAAATGCTAATTTCAGCACTTTGGGAGAGCAGATAGGCTAGTGAAGTATTTCTGTCCAGTGCAAGCTATGCTTCCTTTCATCTTGTTCTTGCTTTCACCTCTTTCATTGTCTATCTATATATATCTCTGATGCCCGTTCCCTTCAGGAACTCCCTCAAGGGGTTGGCCCCAGCAAAAGAGTCTCCATAACTGGCGAACCTCAGTGCTGCTTCTTAGCATTTTAGTGCCTCACCCTTAACAGATCATTGGCAAAGGGCATCTCTAGCTCATTGTTTCCAGAAGCTTGCAAATTAATGTTCATACCGACTACTTCTACCTAATGTTTCAACCTGCCACTTCTATGTAATGCTCACGCCTAAATGTTCCTATCTGCTTCCTCTGCTGAACATTCCTACCTGCTGCTTCTATCCATTGCTCCTACCATTTAGCCAAAAGGTAGAGCTAGCACATAGCACTTCCTGCAGGAAAATCTAGAGTTATAAAGAATGATTTGTGAGTTAAGTGTTGCCAAGTCTTATGTGTGACATGGAGAGACTGTATGTTTGTGGACAGAATGCCAGCAGTCCACATGTCGGTAAGGCAGAAAGAAAGAACAATTATCTTGGTCAGATGAGTTCAGCTTGACAACTGCTGAAGTGCTGGTTCACAATGTGGCTGTCACTAACCCTCCTGATACCTAGGCGGATAGTATCGTTAATGTACTTCCCTGGT
This sequence comes from Panulirus argus, assembly GCA_038088735.1. Taxonomy (NCBI): domain Eukaryota; kingdom Metazoa; phylum Arthropoda; class Malacostraca; order Decapoda; family Palinuridae; genus Panulirus; species Panulirus argus. The sequence goes on from JAYMFT010117018.1 coordinate 2,735, forward strand.
CGGAGTCCCGTTTGTAAATATGTATTGGAAACCCAAGGTGAAGTCACAGAGCCTTGTTTCACTCCAAACCTGTCCCAAAACTTCATCAAACCAAGCAACCCATTTCACCCATGCATAGCTAGTTTTGTAGAATGAATTTCAAATTAGAATTGTAATACTCTGTTCAATTAAAAACAAAGCTACTGTCTAATGTTGGTAATGTTTTAACTTCATGCACTTGGTCTAGCTTCATATTTTAATCCTTACTGTAATTATAACCATTAGATAACATGTCCAGAACAGAACCCTTTAAGGACCTCATTTTTGGAACCCCACAGACTACTCTGACATCTTACCAGCAGCCCTCCAGCTCTCAGACAAGCACATCTCACAGCTTGTGCATTTTTGGGAAATATGTCGTCGGCCTGAATTAAACAGTCTTGACCCCTATGAAATGCCAAAATCACCCCCTAAATCTCTTCCACTGATGAATACAATTAAAGGTATGTTGATCATAGTTATGCATAGATATACAATAGCTTCAGGTATAGGTAGTAATGTTGTACACAGAAGCTACCCAGGCAAGTATAGTACTGGAAACATGATTTAGGAATATGAAAGTAAAACTCAAAGTTATATTTTTATCTAGAGTGCTGATCATTTTTCTGTCTTTCTAAAACTTATATGGATTAGACATATCTTTTTGTGACATACAATGTACTTGTATCCTCTTTATGTTTTACCTTGTATGCTCTTAATTTTTGTTATACTTTTTTCATGAAATCAAAGAGGTATATTTCACGAGGTTTCATTTCTTTTCTCTGTGAATTGTATAACTAAGTATGTTCACTTGAGACCCAAAGGGCTTGTGGTATATTGATGGAAAAGCTAAGCAATTTAGCCTAGTGTGATTTGAACGTGGCTAAATGCCTCACAAATCTATCGTAAGTTTCGGTATTCACTGAATAAATCTGACATGATTTGGTCAATTGAAGAAGTGTTATGCCTTTTTAGATATCATTTAAGGTTTGTTCAAGAGGATTCTCATTATAAGCTTTGCACTGTGGCTAGTTATCTTTAAGGTTGTAATGAAATGAATTGTCTCAAACAAGTAGAGGCTGACAATTAAAGATGGGAAAGAGCCAGATGCTTTAAACATAATGAACATATGTAAATTTATATATAGGCATTTCTTTGGTAAAACAAAACAAAAATGAATAGAAGGTTCAGGATTTGGATTGCATGACACAGAAAACAATATGATAAGGTGAAAACTTATATTTTCTTTTGTGTGCCACAAGAACACATATCTATAACTTGAGGCCAAGTTCCCTGTTGTGTATGCTTTGTTTATTCATTAAAATCTTATCCACAGAGAAAATGCCAATACACTTAGAGCCAGTAATAGAAGAGGTTTATGATCTGCCACCACCATGGGAGTAAAGTAAATTTTGGTCAGTATGGTAAGGATCTAGTACTAAGTATGTTGATATTTCTTCATTACCATTAACTGAGAATACTCATTGTGATTTTTATTTTATTGTTAATTGGAAGGTGATTGTGATAAGTAAACTGTAGTGAAAAATTTCCTGTGAAAAGAAAAGAATTCTGGATATGTTACCCTTGATTTGGTGGTGAGGAAATATTTTATATAAAAGAAAAGGTTATCTCATATTCTGATGACTGTTTATCTTTACATATATATATCTAGTATACCATTTCCCACTCCAGTAACATATAGGTCATTGAGAAGCTTCATGCTCTGAGTTGTTATGAATCATCACATATCAATTCATAAGAGCTCCCTCACAGAGACATACTTCTTCCTATTGTACTTCCTATTTTATGATCTCCCTCAGTACCAGCTTCTTCTTTTAACAAACAGTTTATTTAACACCAAGAAAAGAATACATTGATGATTACTTTTTCTATAAAGTTTAGTACATTAAAGATTGGAATATCTAGAAAATATACTCATGTCCTATTACAAACCCTTATATAATGAAGAACTAAGATGTGCATTTGTTCTTCTTTTTACATGACAAGCTTCGAATCTTTATCATATGTCAAAATGTATTAAAAAAGTTTAATCATACAAGACACACAATATGCATATGTTCAGTATCACTTAATTTTCTGATCACTCATTAGTATAGTGCTGTGTAATTAATTGTGTTATGTTTAGTTGAAACCAGTTCATATATGTTGACTCAGTACAAAATGTAGAGTGTAGAGACATGCTCATTAATTTCACAGTATCAAAACTGGTACTAAACTTCATTGTTAAAGTCAAGGAAATACAGACTTTCATAGTTTAACACCATTTTAATGCATGTCAACTGATATTCATGGAAAAATTGAGTACAGATGATTACTTTAAATGTTAGCTAATGCCATTTTATAGAAAAGTGAAAAGTATAAACATCAACCTTCTGAGTAAGTTTGAAGTTTAGATGTCCATAGATTAAACCTTGTTTGTGGTGCAGCAATAGTTGGGTATTAGGGGAAAAATTCATAATCTCTTAGTTAGAGTGTTAAAGGAAATGTGTAAAGGATGAGAAAAAATAGCGAAAATAAAACTTGATCAAAAACAACACAAGGAGAGGTCTGACATGGAAATATTACATTAGCACTGAGGAACTGGAAAAATTAGATGGTGAAGATAAATGAACATTTATAAAGTGATTAATGTTGGAGGTAGTATAAAGTATCATGATTATGAAATAACATTTGATTATTAAAGAAAAGTATTAGAAAATTGCATACTGTTAAGGGGAATGTTATTCAAGACTGTGGTATTCATCAATAGAAACCACTTTGCTTGGAGGTGATGGGCTGGAAGAGGTGGTTTAGAAACAAATGTACCACTCTTCCTTTAAGAGTACAAGATTAGATCAGATAATGTTCATGATATAGGGTGAGCTGCTGCCAATTTCAAGGTAGATTTGTGTTAAGGAGCTCTGCACTCAGTATTCTTTATTTTAACAGAATCTATGGACATGAATTTAATGAAGTTTTGAATAATTTGGAAATTTTCATGAATGCCAAGTGCTCAGATTTGCTTGAATATTCATAAAGACAAACATCTTATATAAAAAGAAAGTCTTTCCTTGTTTTTTTTGGTTCTTGCTTTTTATTCTTTTCATGCAGAAACTTTGCGCAAATTTCTTCTGTTTTACTTCATTTCTCAAGTTTTACATATAATATAATGATAAGTGGTGTACATACAGTAATTTGGTCATAGCAGTATTCTCTCATGCATGTACTTTTTGTGCAAATAAGTAACACTAGTTTCTTGTATCACTTTAGTTTGCAAACTCATGCTTTGCATTTTCTTTTTATCTTTTATATGTTTAGTTAGTTTAGTTGAGTTAGAGGAGGCTCCAAAAGCAAAAGACTGATATTCATAAGGTAAAACAGTATTGTGGAATGTGTTCATTTACTATGAGAAACTGCATGACATTAGTGATACGGTCATAGTTGTGTTTACCAGTCCATGTATAACAGCACATTTTACAGAGATTGGTATTTGAAATGTAACATTATTATTTTTTTCACTGACATAGATAAATGATTTTTATATATATATTCATTGTTTTATATTACCACTTAGAATACTTGTAAATGTAAATAAAAGTCCTTATTTTGATTAGTTTAATTCACCAATTTTTTTTCCATTTTCTGTTACGCTGTGTATGCTGTTATTTCAATGAGTGGCATTGAACTGTGAGAGAAACACTTGAAGAAAGAGAGTGAATTTTAAGTGGTATATATGTATGTGGAGTAATTGTAAGGTTGGGTTGACAAAGAGGCCTTGTGGAAGATGAAGAATATTTGAGGTAAATGGAAAGTTACTAAATGCAGTTAGAAGTATTTATCAGGACAGTAAAGCAAGAATACAAGTAGGACAGGAATAGGGTGAGTGGTTCCTGGCAAAGATAGGTCAGCTTCAAGGATTTGTAATGTCACTATGGTTGGAATTTTTGTTGGGAGAGTAAAGCAAGAATGATCATCGGCAGGGAGGAGGATGAATGGATCCTGGTAAAGATGGATCAACATCAAGGATGTGTGATGTTACTGTGGTAGTTTATTATGCTCATGGATGAGGTGAGGAAGGGGGTAAATGTTGGGGGTTTTAGTGAGGATTGGTTATGTGGTGCGCTGGTAATGGGGGTACATGAGGTGAATCATTTGCTATTTGCAGAGTATACAACTCTAGTGGCATAGGGGAAAGAAACTCCAGAAGATAGTGACGGGTAACGCTGCAATCAAAAGTCACTTTGGCGAGGCTTTATCATTGGGAATACAGCCTCGTCAGTAAATCTGTCTACATTTCCCTGCCTGTGGAAGTAGTGTAGCATTAGGCCGCCGGAAGCTTTATAACTGAAAAGGCCTGGTTAACGCCAGGACTGTAATGAGAAGTTGGTCCTGGGGTTATTATTTATGTATAAAGAGTATGATGTATGCATAGAAAAAAATTAGATTCATGTCTATGAGAGGACATTGCATAAGACGAAAGATGTGAGGAAATTGTTTTGTGGTAACATTTTGATAATTGGAACAGGCTAAGCGAAGAAATTAAATGCAGAGAGCGCAAATAGGTCAACTATTGTTGGATAACTTTTTACATGCAATCCCAACGTACCATTACCATACATTAAATCATGAAAAGGTATGCTGTTTTATCATAATTCTCTTATATGGACGTGTTCTCAAATATTATCGTTAACATCATTATTATTTTTCATCAAGCATTATTATCATTTACTATGCTGCTCCGCAACTTGTTGTTCAAATGTTTAGTAGTCTGTCGACCTCATATATATATATGCAATTGAAAGAGAGTATTTATAGAGGGTCTCTTACGAGATAATAATTTAATGCAAATTACTAACCTATTCAAGAATTATGTGTGTTTTACGATATCTTGAAAATAATGAAAATGACAGGAAGAATAGTCGAAGGTTCACCTCATGACGACAGACACGGACGAAAACAAACTTGGAAAAATGAGTTCGGATCGGGAGCTGTGTTTGGCTGATTATCGGCGAAGACTCATAGAACATCGAGAAGTTGACTCGAAATTAAGGAAGTGTGAGTATGTCACTGCTTGGCGGTGATATGTTGGGTGATAAAGTATTTGAATGAAATATTTACATCAGTTTGCGTTGAGACAACCCCAAAGTTCTCATTACAACTTTTCATGTCGACCACCATATATATATATATATATATATATATATATATATATGTTTGTGTGTGGTTAGTTTTCTTTCTCCCATTTTATATGGATTGAATATTAATTTGAATCACATTACTTATTCTGGGAAAACCTGAAAGATTTTTCTACCCGCCAGACATCTTTAAGATTTAGGGATTTAACCGAGTATGGATATATCTTCCATCCCCATAGAATATAGTCACAGGAGGTAAATATACTTCATTACGTTTCTTCCTGTTGCAGTGAGAGAGGAGAAGAAGGAGCTAGACAAGCAGTATGATAAAAGTGAGAATGATCTCAAGGCTCTTCAGAGTGTGGGTCAGATTGTCGGCGAGGTCCTGAAGCAGCTAACTGAGGAAAAGTTCATAGTTAAAGCTACAAATGGACCCCGATATGTTGTGGGCTGCAGACGTCAGCTGGATAAGGGCAAGCTTAAGGTGTGTTGTCTGTTTTGTGTAAACAAATTCATTTCATATTTCATCAAACTCGTTTTTTTTGTAACTGGTACAATGAATATAATTTCTTTTGTGGCCATACTTTTATATCTAGTTTATGTATGTTTTGAATATGTGTGTTTACCGTGTATTTACTTTACTTGCTATACTTTTTAAAGATGGAAAGTTTATTTGTTATCCCACATGACTAAAGTCTTAATGTAACTCTTGCCTAGTTTATGTAATGTGTTATTAGTCCCTAGCTTAGGAATGCAGTATGTTATATCTAAAAGCAATGATTATGAAAACAATAACTAAACCTGGTATACATAACCTGTTTTTTAAACCCACTTTGTTTGTCACCTATAATGTTTTCTCTATTCCATTTTCACACTTTTTTACTTAGATGTGCTGGGAAAAGTTTATGTACCACATATAGAATACAGCATTTAGGGATTTAGAAAAGGCTTTTGCTATTTTAAATCAGAGAATTGTCTGGACGGATATGACAATATGGCATGTGTGTGGAAGACTAAGATCCTATAAAGAACTTTATTATAGTAGTATTGTATGTTTGAGAATAAGTGGTAGCATGCGAGATTGGTTGTGGGATTGCATCAGATTTGTGTGTCACTTATGGTGTTAAATGTTTTTTATGGATGGGGCACTCAAGTAAAGAGATGAGGGAAATATGGGGATAATATTGGTGTATTTATTGATAAATCATGGTAGAAAGGCTATCATTTGGTAGTGGAGTTAACCAGTTATAGACTTTTGCTGTGGCCACCTCCTTGAGGGATTTCCCGAAAGGAATGGGCCTCAAAGATAGAATAGATTAGAAACAGAGAAATAGATAGAGCAGAAGGGAAGTTGCATTTTTTGCATGCATGTGATGCCATGCTGTTAGCCGAATCAGTTGAGAAATTGGATGGTATTGTGGGGTTCTTTTCTATTGTATGTAAGATGAGGATGTTGAAAGTGAATGCAAATAAAGATGAAACTTTCTTGAGAGATAAAACATCACGTTGTAATGGGATAAAACATCACGGTGTAATGGTAGTTTGAATGGTGAAGAACTGGAAGCTGAGGATAAATTTTTGTGTCTGGAGAAAAGTTTAACCTGGATGGTAGTAGGAAATGTGAAGTTGAAATTAGAGGTGTGCAATGGAGAAAATTGTTGGTGCACTTGAAGCTTTGATGAATAGGAAAACCTGTGTAAAGCTAGCATGGAGTACTTGATGCAAGTATCACTAATGATGTGTGTGGATGAAAGTTTTTATGTTATTATGGTGTAGTAGTGTGAATGGCAGTTAAAGACTTGGATGAGAAGGTATGTAGTAGTCCAGTTGAAGTTATACTTAGGAGAGATGCACCACAGAGAAGATGAAGTAAGGTAATCAATTAGGGCTAGGGATATATCAGATGAGGATGCTAAAGGAATCATTTAGGATTGAATGCAGTGGGAACATTTTGTCCCTAAAAGTAGTGTGAATGAAGACATTGGGCTCATTTAACATATCAGCTCACATATATGAAAGTTCATGTTTGGCTATCATATGGTGAGCATGAGTTGAGGATATGTATGTGTGGTTTAAGAGGCTGTATATACCAAATCCTCTCATTGACTATATAAGTATGTTCACAACAGCCTGGTACACGTGTAGCCTTGGACATGACAACGCTTACAATCATGAGGTACCTCCCCCGTGAAGTTGACCCCCTGGTATACAACATGAGCCATGAGGATCCTGGTGATGTCACCTACAACAAAATTGGAGGGTTGGCAGAGCAGATCCGTGAACTTAGGGAGGTAAGGTAATAGAGTCTATATAATTTAATTTGAATCCAAGGTTTGCCTGTGTTTATAAGCTTAGAAATATTTTTCTGTATAATTGACTTATTTAAAAAAAAAAGACTTTTTTGTTATGTATGTCTTTTATATGGAATATTAACTCTTTTGTGTGTTCTTGCATGTTTTCCTTTTTATTTTTTGTGTGCATCCCTGTCATTACTGCCATGAGCACATAACAGGGGGTCCCAATCCAAGTGCCATAGGGGATTTTGGCCAAAATCAAGGCCATATCATTTATGTTTCGTATTTATATAAATACCCTAACCTAAGCCAGGTACCTAGTTTAGTAACTAGCCCCAGACGGGAGAATAAACAGCTGGGTTGACTGCCGTGGATAGGATTCAAAACTCATTGGGCTCAGTCCTGGGCGGCCCATGAATGCTTCCAGTCATACACATACACAGTGTTGGTGGTAAATAACATAACTGTGTTTTGAAATATTACACCTTTCAGACTGATATTCAGTATGAGAGATAAAGAAGGATATTTTCTTTTTCCGTATTGAAGACTGTACTTTTATTTCATATATACTATAATTTCATACTCAGGCACAACATTGTTGGTGAATAATTTGAGTACACATAGGAACATTAAAACCTTTCACACTAAATATGAAAGTAATGAGATCAAGTAGCTGACCCATATGGGGACGATATTGGAGGCATAATTTCTTTGGAAATGTTGTAAATCTTTACAAATGATGTATGATAAAGTCTTTCATTGGGTAGGGGTTTCCCATCCAGTTTTTTTTTGCATGTGAGTTTTACTCCACCTGTTTCTCCAATCTCTGATCCTTGTTCCCTATATGAACTCTCCTCAGAGTGGTGGCCACTGCAGAAAAATTTAATGCTTGCCGAATCATTACAGTTTGTTAGTTGTTACCATATTTTGATTGTTGGGAAGCAAGGATTTGTGAGTATAAGTTAGTGAAGTGAGAGGCAGGAATAAGCTTTTTGTTTCTTCATGGTGGTTAGTGGTTGGTTAGAGCTCTAGATGGGAAGGATATAGTGCTGTTGCAAAGAATTGGATGGCAAGCACATGGAGATGGATTTGCATTGGAAGAATTATGGATTAGTTTTTGTAGATGTTGTTTGTAGTACATTAACAAATTCATATTTGTACAACTTTCTCAGTAATTGTATTTGACATTATTTTTTTGCTGAACTTTTTTGAAGATGTCTTATTGTATGTGTTGCTGATGATGACAGCATTGAAGGGTGCACATAGTAAAGGGCATTATAGTGCATTGTAGAAGGCATGTAATAGATCAGACTTTGGGTACGTATTGTGGAGTGCATCTAATTTCGGGTATTGCATGTCTATTTTACACTAAAGTAGTTTTCGTTGAAATTGAGTAAGGTTATATCTCTCTTATATTGGAAGATCATAATTTACAGGAAAATTCTTCTTTTGCTACTGTACATTAAACATAAGAACTAAATTTTTTTTCTTCATACAGGTAGATAGTCGATACAACTGATCAGCCTTGGAATTTCTGTAGGAGCAAATGTATGGGGTTGTCAGAGGGAGTTATAGCAATGGTTTGTTCTTTGCGTTTAATTTTAGATTCTTTCCGATGTCTTTTTACAGGTGATTGAACTTCCTCTGCTTAACCCAGAACTCTTTCATAGAGTAGGGATAAACCCACCAAAGGGTTGTCTCCTGTATGGGCCACCTGGTACAGGAAAAACACTCCTTGCTCGTGCTGTTGCCTCACAGCTTGATTGCAACTTCCTGAAGGTATGTAAGATTTTATTTTTCAAGATGATTATGGTGAAAAATTACATGGAATATGTGTATTAGCAGGTATGAGTTTCATAAATGCATATTCTCTATATTAGAAAACAATGAAAACATGATACATGCATGGATAAGACACAAGAGACAAGAGAATGATTGTTGTTTCTGGTAAGAATAAAAATGGTATGTATGTATAACATGCAGTCTGTGAGAGCGTTGAGCAGGGGATTGACTTATCTTTTTTTTTTTTTTCTCGCATATTAGCCATTTCCCACATTAACTAGGTAGCATCAGGAACGACAAAGAAATGACCTCATATGCTCACATCACTCTAGCTGTTGTGTACATTTGTTTGTCATCATCTTTGAAAGGTTTTGGAGAAACTTATGTTGTTGCCCTTGAGATATTTTTAAAACCTATTGACTAGATGTGGCATTAGCAACTCATCTTCAAGCTCCTCTCTTTTTGGTTGATCTATTTCTGTACTTTTTCATAGAACAACTTCCCCCTTTTCCTATTAACAGTGGTGTCCATCATGATGGACTGCTAATCTAAACTCATATGTGTGAAAGGGAAACCTTAGTTTTTGAGAGGATAAGTGAAGAAGGAAATACAAGTAAAAGGAGTGGATAATGTGTGTGGTACAGTTGAAATTAGGAGAATAGATAGGCGATGATAATCATTGTTTGATATCATTTGACTCTGTTTCATCTTTATTTTGCATTAACTGGGAGGAATTTCATTAACCATGCATCATCCCAAAGTTAGATTATGTGCAGGTGTCATTTTATGTTATTACAGTCCTGAATACTCAGTTTCTCTTATGAGTTTAAGCATCATCCAGAATCATATTTAGGTATGATTCAAATGTGTAATTGAGTTCTACACATGCTTAATACAGCACATGCACACTTGAGCATCTCAAGCATCAAACCCTTTTAAGTTATTAAGGATTTGGTAACAGATAGTTTGCAGTTTTACTTGTTTTCTGGTGGTTGACATTAATATAGTTGTTAATTGAATATAGAAAGAGTTTATTGGTATGTATGGGTTGTGGTGAAGTGCCTAAGAATTGGCAGAATGCATCTATAGTGCCATTGTACAGAGGCAAAGGGAATAAAGGTGAATGTTCAAACTATAGAGGTATGAGTTTGTTGAGTATTCCTGGAAAATGGGAGGGTATTGATTGAGAGTGAAGGAATGTACAGAGCATCAGATTGGGGAGGAGCAGTGTGCTTTTAGAAGTGGTAGAGGATGGGTGGATCAGGTGTTTGCCTTGAAGAATGTATGTGAGAAACACTTGGAAAAACAGATGGATTTGTTTGTAGTATTTATGGATCTGGAGAAGGCATATGATAGGGATGACAGAGAGGCTTTGTGGAAGGTCTTAAGAATATATGGTGTGG
>JAYMFT010117029.1:0-13366 GCA_038088735.1 Panulirus argus
CACACACACACATATATATATATATATATATATATATATATATATATATATATATATATATATATATATATATTGTTCTTTGGGATAATACGAATAATTCTTTCACATCATGAAAGAAAAAGATTGTTAACTTTTTGTATGTGGAGGTCATATTCTCCCTAGATGTTACGAGGGAGAAGGCTCGCTTCTCACCCAGAACGCTGTTCCCACACCATCCAATATGTAGTAAAATGTGGCTTTTTTATCACTAGTGTTGGACATGGGACGGGCGCGCAACAGTCTGTTATCTTTAGAGAATCACACTGGTCAACGACTAATTCTCATCACACATGGCTTGTGCACTTGATGTAGTTTTGGACGCTGACATCGTAAATGCAGTCCGGTGTTTTGTATCACGTCTATTTGTCATGATGAGATGAAAGCTACACTGTTGCGTCTGGCCTTGATATCCTTCATTGCTAATGGCATTCTCCGGAGTGGAGGTGCCATAAAGCGTTTACGCATGTGCGACTTGAGACCATTCCAGAATGTCTTAGAAGTTGCTAGGCAAGAGTGCTTGAGAAGGTTTTACCCACAAGAGAGCATGAATAGGCCGAACCGCAATGAGTCAGTCAGTCTTGGTTTAAGTGTGAACCAGAGTGTGCATCGCGTCCTGTGTCGGTGAGGAACCAGTGACTGTGACTTGCAAGGCGAAGGTGTTGTGCAATAGGCTGTGCATCATTCAACCCAGCACGGTCAATGTCACTGGGCTTTCTATCTGCTAAGAACAAAGCACAAGACTCTCCAACCCAAGCCTGGACTACGCAATACGACCAGCGCCGTATAACAGTGACAACCTCCTCAATCCACTGACGGCACCGGAAGCTGCAACGATGAGGAAGAGTTTGGTGAAGAAGCCGCTGCTGTAGCGGAAGAAACGGGGACGGATGCAGCAGAGTTTGTACGTGACGACGAACCGAAGAAATTCTCTCAAGGAGAGTTGAATGATTTGGTCCGAGATTTAGCACCGACGAAGGATAAACTCTTATCATCTCGTCTAAAAGGAAAATGTCTGCTCAAGAGGGACGCCGCTCGCATAACTTATTTCAGGGAAAGGAGTCAGATTCTTACTCCTCATTTTCCCGCTGATGGGCCGCCCTGTTTTTGCAGCAAAATTGACGCATCATTCCACTGCTTATCCCAAGGGCATGATGATCTCTGTCAATGGCGCTTCTTCATCGACTCACCTAAGAGATGTCTGGAAGCGGCGCTGCTCCACAGTGGGAACAAGAAACCCTCCGTTCCTGTAGAGCATTCGGTGCACATGGAAGTGTGTTATGAGATCACGCAGGCACTCCTAGATGCCATAAAATACAAAAATGAAAAACTGGAAAATATGTCGGGACTTGAGAGTAATCGGCCTGCTGATGGGAATGCAGTTATGATTCACGAAATACTGCTGTTTCTTATGCCTGTGGGATAGTCGAGCAACTTCCAGGCATTGTATGGAGTCGGACTGGCCTCGACGAAGATCATATGAGCCAGGAACTTCCAACGTCCAGGATAAGCCTCTGGATGGTCCACGAAATGTTCTTCTTCCCCCGCTCCACATAAAGCTTGGTTTCGAGAAGCAATTTATGAGAACACGAGCCAAGAGAAACTCGAAAGGATCCGAGTATGTGCTGGAAAAATGTCCGAAGATCACTGAGGCCAAGGTGAAGGAGGGCATCTTCGTCGGTCGGCCCGCAGATAAGGAACTCCTGAAAGACCACAATTGCAGCAGACATCTTGATGACTTGGAGCTGGAGGCCTGGGGCTCTTTCGGTTGGCTGTGTGAATATTTCTTGGGAAACATAAGATCTCTGGATTTTGAAGGTGGCGTGAAAAGACTTCTGAAATCCTGTGCTGCTGTGGGATGTAGGATGTCGCTCAAGGTGCATTTCCTCCATTCACATCTGGACGTTTTTGCAGGGAACCTTGGAGCTGTGTTTGACGAACAAGGAGGGCGCCTCCATCAGGACACCAGCACGATGGGGCATCGATGCCGGGGTGTCTGGAGTGAAGGAGTGCTTGCTGATTACTGCTGGATGTTATGCGGGGACGAATCTAAGTCGGAGCGCCGTAGGGTGACCAAAGTACCAGCTCTTTTAGCTTCAGGATAACTGAATTTCTGCAATAAAAAGTTTCAGCTGGTACAAACCTTATCATCTTACCTCCGCCCATGCGTCATGTAGCTGCAGATGAACTGAAAAAGCACGTGTCCGTAGAGAGAAAATGAGGCGTGGTGTACTGAAACGGACTCAGCATTTGCAATCTGCATCGGAAATGGGTATAGAAAAGTTAATCCGCTTCCTTGATGAGACAAAAAAATAAAGTTCAGTTTTGTTGACCATTGTCATTGTCGGTGGCGGTAGTGTTGGTGATGTACTGCTGGTGCTGGCGTTGGTGGCGGAGGTGGTGCTGGGTGCTGGTGTTGGTGGTGCAGGTGGTGTTGGTGTTGGTGCTGACGGTGCTAGTGTTGGTGCTGGTGGCCCAGATCTCGGGCTCATCACTTGTGTTTAATGTTAAGTATCGACCTGTGAAGGTTGGCTCCCCGCCAGGCCGCTCCCCCAGCCTAGTACCCGGGTCGTGTCCCCCAGCGATTGTCACGGATGGTTAGCCCTCTCTGTCCCCTTACTCCTACCCAAGGTTGGTTAGCCCTCTCTGTCCTCCCCACTCCTCCCCAGGTTGGTTAGCCTCTCTATCCCCTACTTCTCCCCAGGCTGGTTAGTTCTCTCTGTCCCCCACTTCTCCTCAAGTTGGTTAGCCCTCTCTGTCACCTACTCCTCCCCCAGGTTCGTTAGCCCTCACTGTCCCCCACTCCTCCCCCAGGTTGGTTAGTCCTCTCCGTCTATCCTCTCTCAGGGGGGATGGAGGGTTATTACCTCCCCAGCCTCTCCTTCTCCAGTCGGCTAACTCCACTGGGTATAAAAGTGTTCATGTGCCCTTCAAACGACCATCAATTTGCCCCACTTTGGACATTCTTTGAAGGGAAAAAAAGACAGTTTTGTTTGCAGTTAAGAATGGCATTTCTTGACGACGCATTTTCGGTAATGATATGTTAATGGCGTCATAAAGATCTGCCATGAGGAGAAAATGATGTATGATTAGTATACAAACAGCTCTATCAGGGCAGCGCTGTCGTCACCCCCAAAGTATCCGACCCGAAACACATCTTCGAATCCTCCATCATAAGAAGCAGCTCATTTTCTTTCGGGGACATTCCTCTGACGTCATAAAGCGACGCCTAATGTCGCATATCTCTTTATAAAGCCCCTCGAGGAGTCTTTAAGGCCGGGACGACCTAACAAAGTCGTCATTCTCCACATAAAACCGAGGAAGTCGTCCCTCAAGTTTGGCGGTCCACGATGATGTTCGAACCGGCGGCAACACTCGAGACCCGCCCATCATCTATGTCCGGCATTTCAACGCATCTCAGAGCCTCATTATCTGACACCCGGTCAGAAAATACGATGGACAAAATACCTTTCTTTTGTCAGATAATGAAGCAGTGATAGTCAAGTCCTTCGACGGGGAATGATCGAAAAGAAAAGAACACAAAGTGAAGCAGTTTCGATATAAGGTTACCCATATTTGTGAGACAGACAGAGACGTAGTTGCCGCACAGCGCCTGGGAAGCTCTAAGTCTCCGTTCTTAATAAAAAAAGAAAAACTACTGGATTTAGCTGAGCTGGTCGGTGTTTACCTTTGCTCTGCCCGAGATGTACGTATGTGTGTAATTATAGTGTAGCCGAGTTTTGTGTATATCCCGTTGACACAACAGTAATGATATTAATATATATGTTGGGCTAAGGTCACCTTGAGCATCAACTTATCTCTCTCTCTCTCTCTCTCTCTCTCTCTCTCTCTTGCTGCGTCCGAGGGCTGTTCTGCTGTTCCCCTGGTTGGTTACTGTAGATAGCGCAGGACTGCTGTCTGCTGTGACATATCTAGCCACAGCGTAACAACCCCTGTCCCCCTTGAATCGTCGGAACACATACTCATAAAGCTTCGAATCACATTCCCGTAAACCTTTATGCCACCGACCGGCCACACCACGGCAATTTCTGAACCCACCGCCCCCTAAACCCCGTGTCCTTTGAACCCTCGAAACACATACTCATAAAGCTTCGAATCACAGTCCCATTACCTTCATACTACTGGTCCCAGGAAGATATTAGCTACGGCTAATGGGAATCTCTGACCGATGTTCCACGAACCCTCGATACAATGTTTCTGGAACGTTTCGGAAGTCGCGTGATTTTTGACTTTGCGTTCGCAAAATGGGTCTGCACCAAATGCCTTTACTTCACATACTCGTAACCGTACGGAAGTTAATGGGGAGAATGTAGAAGGGGGAGGAAACTCATGTTGACGTTATGGGTTCAGGGAGACGAAACATAACGAGGGAGGTACTGAAGCATGGTTCGAGCACATCAGCTCCTCGCTTCAAACAGTTTCGCTTGGAGAGCAAATCAAACCGTAGGTGAAGACCTTATGCTTTCTATTTTGAATGCACGCTCCATAATGAATATCCTCCAACACACACACACACACACACACACACAATGAGGATTGGGAAATTCAATAAAGGAAATCAACATGGGCCAATTGATGGTATTAAATATTCATGAATTTTGGAGGTGTGAACCGCGAGCAAAAACGGAAATGAGATTTTCTGTAACAAAATGAAATTCTTACATTAAGTTCTTTCCTTTTTACTTTCCCTTGCTTCGCGATGGATAAGGACGTAACAATCACCCGCCTCTCGTTTTCTCCCATATCACTAACTCGTATCACACTCGAACGCACTCGCTTGCACTCTGTAGTCAACGCACTCGCACAGTTCCTCCTCCTCCCCCTTCATCATCGAAAGTGGCACCCCATCCGTTCACTCTTGTCCTTTCATTAAATCTTCGATTTACCCCCATGAACGTTACCCTCTCTTCAGACGTAGCGCCTGTGTCACCCTTCCTACCACCTGACACGCCCTCTCCCCAGCCTGAGCCTTTGGAGACAGACAAACAACAAGCTATATCCTCTCTTGGTTCTTCTCTCTGATCCTCTTTCCAAAAAGTGTTGCTGCAAGAGGGAAGCGTTTCCAGTCCGCTTCTCCCGCCCGTGTTAATCGCCTTTTACGGCACGAGGGAGATCCGTGGGTAGCAGTCTGTCTCCCTTCTCCCCAGGGGCCGGGGAGAAACGTGTGCACAAACGTATACACATCCACACATCTTTCAGCTGGGGCACCACGAGTCAAGAACTCTTTCTGCATACTATACATACGCTTGGTCACTACCCACACACACACACACACACACACACACATACTATATATATGTATATGTATTTACCCAAGGCAAACACAGAGCAATGGCATATGACATAAGTTGTATTCTGACACCCTCCCTAGTCATTGACGCCCGTATGACACATGCGACTGTGACATCTGATCCTCGTTTCCCAACAGGTAGCGGGGGCGCGATCGTGATGTGGGCGTGGTGGGTGGCACTGTTTCTCTTCTTAAGCCACCTTTGTCTCAGTGGGTCACAAGGTAAGCCACTGGGGAGACCAGTGTCTCAGTGGGTCACAAGGTAAGTCACTGGGGAGACTAATGTCTCAGTGGGTTACAAGGTAAGCCACTGGGGAGACCAGTGTCTCAGTGGGTCACAAGGTAAGCCACTGGGGAGACCAATGATTAATTTGATCGCAGATAAAATGATGATTAATACAGTGAGAAGGGTGTTGATAGGACGGGCTTTGGATGATTAATAATTTCCGATGATTATTAATCTAGTGAGAAGGGTGATAATCAATAAGACTGGTTTTGAATGATTAACTTGGCTGAGTGGTGAGAAACTGGACCAGTTGATGATATTATTGATGTAATGAGTAATCGGACTCGGTGATGGCAATACTAATGTGTTGAGTAACTAGATTAGTCCTGTAATGGCCTGATGAGTTTCAGCTGTATAAGGACTCGGAACGCGATGAGGCAGAGGACGACGAACTTAATGGCGTGGGGGCTATAAAGTGCTACGTGTGAGATGATCTACGTAGTGGGATAATCCAATGTGAGTCATGATCAATCGGAGTAATGATGAATACATGAGTGTTGTGGAGATATGGTGGATGAGGGGCGGAATAGTGACTGTGATGAGTTCGTGAGTGAAGGAATAGAGAGGTGATGAGGTGTTGAGGTACGTGATGACCTGAAATCATGGTTACATAATCTGAAGTCTCGGTTACATGATGACCTGAAATACTGGTTGCTTGAAGACCTGAAATGTTGGTTGCGTGACCTGAAATTAATGGTTACATAACGAGCTGAAACTTTGGTGAAATAATGACCTGAAATGTTGGTCACATAATGAACTGAAATATTGGTTACATAATGACCTGAAACACTGGTGAAATAATGGCCTGAAATGTTGGTTACATGATGACCTGAAGTGGGATTTTGAATTTGCTTCTGACCTCGCTAGGGCCCGAGTGGTATGGGTCATTACTCTCAGTAATTGTTAAGGCCCATGACGGCTTTCCAGGGAGCACATAAATTACGTCACTAGAGTAATTATCTCCACTGGGTAATTATAAGGTTAATTTCGTAGGAACGATAAAAGCCCCACCAACCTTTCCTCCCCCCTCCCCCCACCCTCTCTCTCTCTCCCTCTCTCTCTCTCTCTCTCTCTCTCTATCTATCTATCTGCTCACCCCATCGCCGCACGTACCTCTGTATCACTATTCATACTGCGGTATCATATTTCATGGATTATCATTGACACATATAGGGAACAAAAATGATCGCTTCTATTCCCTAATCGTTGTAAATCAACAGGGGAAATACCATGACGGTTCTCCAACATGCAATTCATTTTTTTCCTAATATGTTCAATATTCATTTCATTTTATTTTATTAACGAATTTACAATTCTGTCACTTTTTTTAAACTAATGAAGTCTGTCATGTGTATGTGTATGTTTATGTGTGTATGTGTGTGAGTGTGTGTGTGTGTGTCTGTGTCTGTGTCTGTTTGAGTGCATGTGTGTATGTGTGTGTGTGTTTGCGTGTGAACGTGTGTGTGTGTCTGTGTCTGTGTCTGTGTAAGTATCTGTGTGAGTGCATGTGTGTATGTGTGTGTGTTTGCGTGTGTGTACGTGTGTGTGTGCATGTGTATGTGTGTGTGTGTGTGTGTGTGTGTGCGCGCGAATAAAAGGCTCTTCCTGGTAAAAATAATACCTGGGCCTCAGTAGGGCTGCGTACATGGCTGAATTAATTTTACTCAGAGCTATAAAACTTTTATTTCCAACAGGCGAAACACATTTCAGGTACACAGTACAGTAAGACTTTCTGTTTGAAATGCACTGTGAGGTCTCCAGCACACAACGCCTCTGTTGGGAGCTCATTCTGTGGGCGCCAACAGGCAACATTTCTGTTTAGATATCTTGTCGAACCCAGAGATTTATGTGGGGCTGTCGTGGTAACAGGTCACATACACACACACACACACACACACAAATGGATTCACGGAAAAGATATCATGTGTAACAGATCCCTTAGAGTTCTAAGTGAATGAGCTCCGTTTCTACGAGAGAGTGAGCTCTGTTTCACATAAAAGAGGTGATGAACGGCGAACCAGTGTATTTCTGGAGTACCAAGAGAGCCTCTGACACTGTCTCACATACAGGGAGGATGGTGAAAAGCTGGATCTTTCGAGAGGAATAAGAAAGAAACGCTTTTACCGGACATTCGATTTCCTTAGTGGATGAGAACAAAGGACATAAGTTAGATGAGAAGGAGCGGTCTCGAAATGGGACGGGGGTTACGAGCGGAGTGCCGCAGGGTTTATTCTTAAAACCACTGATCTTCTTGATCTGTGTGAATGACCTGCCAGTTGAACTAGACCCATACCAGAACATTTTCTTGCTGATGATGCCGAAGACATGAGGGAAGTAAAGAGAATGGCGAGGATGGCATTAGCATACAGGGGAACCAAGACAAACCCCGGAGTTGGTATGGTAAAATTCAGCCTCGGTAAAAGGAAAATACTGAAGATGGAACACGGAGAAAGGCCTCGGTACGATTACTGTCCAGCAGGGTATAAGTCACAGAAATCTATGAGTGGGGGGATGAACCTGGGAGTCAACATTGTGCAAAATCTGTGGCAAAAACTCCACTTCAAAAGGACTGATAAGAAGCCATGGCAAAGAATAAAATGTCATTTAGATACGTGGATCAAGAAATGTTTGGCAGGTTGATAATCGCAACGGAAATCAGACCAAATCTAAAAGCGTTTCCCGAATCCGGTCGACAGACTTTAACCAGCACAGAGAACTACTTGAAAGGGTCTAGAGAAGAGCGAGAAAGATCGTTCCTGATTTAAGAGCTTTGAGCTACCTACAGAGGGAGGCTTGGGTGTGGAGGCGTTGTTGACGTGCCCAACACGGAAGAGAGAAAAGTAAAGGACGACACGTTCACAGCCTTCGAGATTTTAAATCATTTGGATGACGTCGACAAACATCAATTCCTCGTGAGGTGGGGTTGACAGAACTGCCTAGAGGTAATAGCAAGAAGCTAGGAGCGAGAGAGGATATTGGGAAACACCGAGTCAGAACCAGACTGGTGGATGACAGGAACAGCTTACTGTGAACTAGCGAATGCTGGCAGCATACAGAAGTACATCACACACACACACACACACACGCACGCATCAGGCTTTCACTACACAAAAGCGTGCAGAAATTCCTTGAGCCGGTGTGGGCTATGAATGAGAACACGTTTCATAGGCAAAGGTGCTGCTGGTGATGGAGATTAATTGCGCTGTTCTCTCTCGCTGTTGAGGAGCCGCCGCCGAAGACCTATTGACGGGCGGGTAAAAAAGCGCCCAGCGGGGCGGGTGTGGAACTCAGCCAAGTGAAATGAACTCTGAGAGGAGAAGGAGCGAGACGTGTGGAGACGCGGACGACACCCGGCTCCCTGGGAACGCAAGGTGGCTCAACATCTCCCTCCTCGACAGCCAGACGACTGAAACCCAGCGTGATGTTGGGGGTAATTAGCGAAGAAGTTAAGGAAAAAAGATATACAAGAGTAATTAACAAAAACTCATTATGAACTTTACGAGAAATGTAATAAGATGATAATCCGTACTGATGGAATATCAATCTTAGATATTTACCTAAAATTATATATCCGAACTGTAGATAACTAGAGTGTACTGAATTTAATAAGGTAATAATATAATTCGCGAACAGTGAAAAGAGATGTTACATTAATGATAAGGGAGAAGCTCAGCGCCATATGAAAACTAAAATAAGTGGTTAGAAAAAAGAGAATTAATCGGTCATATTCTGGAATGCGGTACATAATGTGTGTTGGGAGGAGTGACTGTACAGAGAGAGACAGAGAGTGAGGCAAATCGAATCCCGTCCATCAGACAGTAATTGATGGAGGTAGGGTGACGTATTCGTGTCTGTCTGTGTGTCTGTGGACGAGTTTGTCTGTCAGTTAGTAATGTATATGTAAACTTGTGCCTCCTAATGTCTAAGACTATGTCTATGTGTCTTTATGTATCTGTTAGTATGTCTGTGTATGTTTCTCCTTTCTTTCTGTTTGTGTATGAGTTTATCTGTCTGTTACTGTTTGTGACTATGTTCATGTGTCTGTCAATATACTTATGCATGTTTCTATTTGCTAGTTTGTCTGCTTTTGTCTACTTATTTGTCAGTGTGTCTGTCTCTATCTGTCTTTTGGCTTTCACTGTGTCTCTGTGGTTCTCTGTTTGTCGGTGAGTCTGTATATGTGTCTGTTCGTCTGTCTGTGTAGTCTTCGTATGTTTCTATCTCTCTCTCGGTGTCTGTGCTATATTTCTAGTGTATCTTTGTTTGTCTATCCGTTCGTCAAAATGTCTGTGTGTTCCTGTCTGTCTTTTACTGTGTCTATAACGTCTGTATACATTTCTATCTGTCTCTCAGTGTATGTTGGTATGTTTCTACCCCTGTCAGTGCGTCTGTGTGTGTGTGACTATCTGCCGTCAGCGTGGTAACACGAGAGGAGAGCGTGCGTATGTGAAGAAGGGTCTTGCGTGCAGATGTAACTGCCAGCCCGGGAAATGAGGGCTTTCGTGTCAATAGGCTGCTAGATCAAAGGTCGTACAGCCTTTGGCACCATACACACACACACACACACACACACACACACACACACACGCTGCCAGACGTGTGTGTGTGTGTGTAGTTGACCTAGTCCATAACATATTGTACAAGGTCAGACCATAACGTGTTTACAATATGTCTGGACGAGGTCAGGTCAGGTGATGGCAATGTCTCCCGCAGGTCGCGAAGGGGGAGGACAGGGGGAGGTGCCCGCCCACAAGCGGCAGTCGGTGCAGTACTCCACCCTGGTGGGTCCCTCCTTCGTCAACACCTCCCTGCACGCCCACACCCACGCCCTAATTGGCCAGACCGCCTACCTCACCTGCGTCGTCAGAAACCTCCACAACTACACGGTGAGTGGCCCTCTCTCCCTCTCTCCCTCTCTCTCTCTCTCTCTCTCTCTCTCTCTCTCTCTCTCTCTCTCTCCCTCTCTCTCCACAATTGAAGAAACATCTCGAATACCGCAACCAATGAAAACGTTTCAAGTATCTGATGAAGAAGAGTCGAAGGCTAGAGAAATAAAGAGCTCTGAAATACTTGAATAACTGGACCAGCTAAATCCTAACAAGTCCAAAGGCCTAGATAACTTAGCTCCAAGATTTTTGAAAGAGGTCGGGAGACAGCTGATATAACCCATATCAAAAATATTCAACAAATCTCCATCAGATGGTCAAGTGCCAACTGACTGGAAACTAGCAAAGGTTACTCCTAATTATAAGAGACAAAAGTGTGTCTTGAACTATGACCCAATTAGCCTTACGTCAGTGTTAGGTAAATTGGTTGGTTGTTTAGACTTTAGGCCTATCAACTTCCAGGGCTATTAAGGTCGTCAACGTCAATTTACAACATCCACCAACCGAAAAATCTTTAACACCTTCTTCTGGTGTTAAAGATAATTCTAAGACCACATACACTCTCACCATGCATGTGGCCCATGTGTTAGATAAAGCGATGAAAAAACAATACGATATAAAATTGTCCATTTTCTAGAGGATCACAAACTTATATCGGACAACCAACACGGTTTTCGGAATAAGATATCCTGCTGACAAATTTACTAAGACTTTTCAATGTTATTTATCAGAATTGGGACGAAAAAGTACCGTCTGATGTAGAATATTCACATTTCCAAAAGCTTTCGATAAAGTACCTCACAAGAGACTTTTACATAAACGGAATCGGTGAAGAACTCTGTGCAAGGATCAGAGACTGGCTTACCGGAAGAAAGCAGCGTGTAGTATTAAACGGCGAAGCCTCAGTTGGCTAGACGTAACGAGTGGTGTGCCACAGGGGTCGGCCCTAGGCCCCATTCTTTTCATAATATACATTTATGACCCAGAACTCGGTCTCACATCTAAGATCTCCAAATTTGCTGACGATACTAAACTAGAAGGTAGAGCTGTAAACAGGCGGGACTGCGAAATGATTCGAAGAGATCTTAACTTACTAGCAGAGTGGTCAGACAGATGGCAAATGAAGTTTAATGTAGACAAGTGTAAAGTCGTGCACTTTGGAGACAAGAATATACGTTACGGCTACAAACTATTCGGAAACTTTCTAACTAAAGTAAATGAAGGAAAGGACATTGGTGTTTCATTAGCAACAATCTGAAGTACGCTAAACAGTGTCAAGCAGCAAGCAAAAACTGCAACCAAATGTTAGGTTTCATAGCCAGGAACATAGATTCCAAGACACCAGAAACAACTCTCACACTTTATAATTCTCTAGTAAGACCACGCCTTGAATATGCAGTCCAGTTTTGGTCCCCAAACTGTAAAAAAGACGAGGGAAAATTAGAGTAAGTACAAAGACGCGCGACAAAATTGATCCCATCCCTTAGAAATCTGGCATACGAAGAGAGGCTAAAACGATTGGATCTCTCCTCCCTAAAATAACGTAGACTTCGCGACGACTTAATCCAAGTGTTCAAAATTCTAAACAAATTGGATAATGTGACTCACGGACAAATGGAATAAAACTCAAAGCTAAAAAATGTATTACGGACGTGAGAAAAAGCTTCTTTTCCTATAGGTGTGTTGAGCACTGGAATAAGTTACAGTCTGACGTTGTGAATACTAAGACTACATATACCTTCAAAAGTCGTTTAGACAATAACTTTATAAATTCAAGTACACTCTGAGAAAACGCCAAAAATAAATTGTTTAAACGACAGCGGTAACTGGGACAGTAGAAGGCTAATGTGCAGCAGCGGGGAGTCGGTGATAGCTCAAAAAAATTGCTGAGCGGAATTACATTTTCTTGTCAAGTTAAACTTTCTTCTTGTTTTCTTTAACAGACAACCAAGTCGCAGGCTGATCAGGCCTCCTGTTGTCTGTCTTTCTCGTGTAAACTCATGTAAACTCATATGACGCATCGAACCCGGGTGAACATATTATACACCTTGGAACGCCCTGCCTATGGATATGAGGCCTACAACCTCTGAGGCGAGGGGGCGCTGAATTGTTCACATACGCGCCAGGTAAAGTTAAAAGAACAATTGGACATATGACAGGATCCCGATTCTTCTATCAAGGAATAAAGTATTGAAACTTAAACTGATTACGTCCTGAGGCACACTGCTCTCCCTAACCTTATGAAAATAGGATCTTGACGCGATAAGTTCCCAAGTACGTGGCTAGAGAGCCAATATGATTGAATCATTTCTGATTCGGTTAATCTTCAGCCTCGTCTGTTGATAATGATTGATTAATCGCTTAGAACGAAACAGAGGTTGATCACGAAGCATAAACATTCATCAGTCGAGGAAAATCATCCTGGACTTTAGTAATATTCTGAATTCAATTTAAAGTAATTTAAACATTCCTTGAGTTCTTAAAGTATAATATAAAACGTAAACTTTTATACGCAATAAGTCCACATGAAAGGCTGAGGAATATTAGAGAAATTTATTTTCTTCGTGGAGAGCGCGATAGTGGTTAAAGCGCTTATAGCTGGATGTTATGTTCAAGTCTTATTCCAGATATATAGGGGACTGTTGGAGCGAAGGACTTATATAGATATATAAGTGTGTAAGGGAAAGATGCAAGCTCCACTTAGTGACTCGCCTTTACGTGATACAAGAATGGCTTTGGGAATTGCAAAAGCAAATGCTCATCTTCATGTTGATGTTAAACTGAAAATGAATCAAGAGCTTTTACTGATGTTATGCATTATATATATATATATATATATATATATAT
>JAYMFT010117040.1:0-13366 GCA_038088735.1 Panulirus argus
CATTTCCTTATATTTCCATTTAACTAAAGTTTTTCTATTCCTCGAATGTTTTCAAAGGCATATATATATATATATATATATATATATATATATATATATATATATATATATATATATATATCATAGTACTTTTGGATATACCCGAAAACTTTTAGGAATTTCCTACTTTTTTATCACACATATTAGCATATTCTATTGTCCCATAACTAAGCTTAATGACTTGGATGCATTCCCTCTCTCTCTCTCCTCTCTTCTCTCTCGCCCCACCCCCCCTCTCTCTCTCTCCCTCCCCAGGGGTAAGGTGGCCATAAACGTTATGACCGCCTTTAGTGACCTTTAATACAGAGGTGAACGATTCGCACGGAACGGCCTTGTCCTACGTCACAACCTGAGCTGGTTAGGTCGCCCTGACAAAGCACATCATAGACAGCTGTGTGTATATCTATCTATCTATATATATATATATGATAGATAAACTGATATTTTACGAAAAGATGGTCATAACATCATTCCATCATCCTATGTTTTCGAAGAACGTTGTCTGTATAATAACAGAGGTCTGTACTGAAGCCAAAGTAATGGAAAGGTGAAACACCACAGTGTCTTTTGGTGTGGATAAACAGATTGGAAAGATTCAAGTGATTAGGAATGTCCAGATATCGGAACGATGTAGAGATTGGGAAGGTATAAAAGGAGGAGAGAAGAGGTGGTATTAATGCAAGTGCTTTACAATGGAATCCGCGTGACAGCTGGGAATGACACGTTTGTGGCCGGGGCTGGGATGGATACAGTGATTGCTCCATCATGCAAACGGTGAATGGAAAAAAACACTTAAGAGGAATAGCTGATTAATCACAGGAGAGGCAGGTGTGTGGAAAGACAGAGAGGTTTCCCCCAGACCATTGAAATCCTTACAAGTGGCAGATTAATGGATATGTAGAGAGTATGGATATTAAACCGACGTGAGTGTGTATTGGGATCGGATCTTTGCTATAAGACAATCTAATCGTAAATCTATTCTGACTTCAGAAAGTCTCTAACCTAACCGTATGATAACACTATAGCAACACCACACACACACACACCATGTACCAAAATACTCACAGATGTAAACTTAGGATCTGAATTTGTTCCAGGAAGTAAATTCTGGGTCCAGTGGTCACTAATGCAGTATTCAAACTATCGATCAAACTGTTAGTGGAATCCAATAGTCCGTGAATTTTCGCATCATTTGACATGTAATCAAAAGTCACAAAGAGTATCGAAAATACACACACACACACATATATATATATATATATATATATAGATCCTGAAGACGCAGGTTGGCGTTGTCAACAGTACAGGAGACGTATTCAGAGGTACGAGGGAAGCGTGTTGGTCAGCCGTGTCATCGGCAGCTGACCCACTGGGATGTCGGAGGTCAAATCAGCAACACACGGCCAGGCCAATGTTCCACAGTGGGAGGAAATGGGATTCCATCCCATGTCTCCTGTTCCGGGTCCTGGCTGAATATACTTGCCAGAGGCTGGAAGCAACAGGAGAAAAAACATGAATAAGAGAGTAGCTATATATGTACTCATATGAAATATATTTAGCGTTAAAGAACGTGAAAGATATCAGTGGATATATGTGATTTTATGGCATTTAATACAGAATGGAACAGGCTGATTTGCTCTAAAATGACATACAATTTGATTAGTGTTTCTAAAGGGTCAAAAAGTCCAGAGACACAAGACCATGATGTTTCCTTCACTACATGGCTACTCTGATGACCAGAGGAACTACATCCCATAAAGAAATGGTTCAAGGTGCAAAACATTTACCTAACAGACTCTCCAGCGCAAAATGTGACTAAACCAGCATCTCTGATCTTTGGAAATCATGCGCCTCTTTGGCAATCTTATACTTACACTCCCCGAGCCCTGATGGTATTGTAGACACCATTTGTATATGACAAGGAGCTTAACGTTGAAGAATATCAGAAAGGGGAATTATGTGATCTCAAAGGATTTTGAAGTTTCAGATGAATCATTATCATTATAGTTAATTTTACCACTATTATCATCATCATCATCATTGTAACTTTTATCACTACTATCATTATCATCATTAATCATTTCTTTAGTAAATGGTTCAGAATTTTGAGAATTTTGACATTGTCCAATCAAGAAGATATCGTCTGAATATTCTACCATATCAATGTCTCCTTTTCCCTCCTATGAAAATTGAAATAAGAAGCAGTTTAGATTTAGCAGGGTAAAAACATATTACAAAATATAATGGCTATGCCGATGGCTGGTGATTACTATTTGTTAATACCAGTTTCCAATAACGAGGGGAAAGATCATCTTCATCGTTCCAGTCAGGGGTCCAGACCTGAGGGCCTTCGATCCAGCGTCCAATTTCGTCCTCCCCGGCTAGGATATCGAAGGTTCAGGAAGAGAGCAACCGGGTCACACTAGGTTTCTCATCACAGTACAGCTTGGGTCAGGTATTAAGAACCAACAATCTTAATCCACCGAAATACAGGAAAAAAAGAAAAGCAAAATCTTAATGAGAAATTCTTCAGCCGTTTTGTTACCGTTTGAAAATTTTATAGATTATTTGCCTTGAAAGTGGACAAGCATCGTATTTAGGCAAAAATATATAGGAACAGTTTACGTATACATAAAATGCAAGTTTTTTGCAATTCGCTTATCAAATGTAGACGAAAAACTTCAATTATTTCTTCGAGTTATATTTGCCTTCTTGGTACACTTGACGCGTGGCAGAGTTCCTAATCGGGAACATTTAGCTGTCGATAAGCAGTGAATTTGATATATATATATATATATATATATATATATATATATATATATATATTCTTCATCGGAGTCCTGATTCAGAAATAATCACCTCGAGTTTTTGAAATGATGTGGCACAGAACTATTTTCGGAAAACAGAGGAGTCGAATGTGTGTATCTAAAGCCTTCATCATCAAACATGCTGGGTGTCGCGATATTCTGAACTGGTCATTTAATGAAAGGATAATTCAGCATACACACACACACATATACACACACACACACATATACATCCCTGTGCTTACAAGAGACTGATGCGGATTAATTCATTACTTGTTGCAATCTCATCAACTCAGGCATATCTAAAGATAATAAAAGCATTTTCTGCATACTGGTTACGTAGTTTAGCTTTAAGCCAGTTTATAATTCACCTGAAAATCTCTCTCTCTCTCTCTCTCTCTCTCTCTCTCTCAATTACATGGATTTACGCGAAAGCGTTCAAAATGTATGGAGATATGTCACAGAATAATGCAAACACAGTGAAATGAATGAGAATCATTTCACATCTTTTAGGGTTGATGAAAATATGCGGTTGTGTTTCGACAGGCACTGTGTGTGTCGTTGGAAATATATAAACTGGAATAATCATAAATTTTATAATGATACTGCTACTACTACTATCGATGATATCAATGATTATGATAATAGCAATGATAATATTAATATCATATAGCAATTACTTAGCCAAGCTACACCTGGGAAAAAAAAACAGATGAGTTTGCTTGTTTTTTTTTTTTTTTCCTAACATCCCTACAGCTCTTTTGCCCCAAGTAATGAATACAGTGGGAAACGCTTTTCCCACGATTGGTATAGTCTGACCTAGAATACTTGGAGTTTTGTTAATTAGTTTTGTAAAAGTCAGGATAACAATGTAATTCCACGACATCCCCCCCCCCTCCCCCATTGTTTTTTTTCCCCAGTATGTATCTACTTCGTCTTACTCATCGTTCTAATCTCTCTCTCTCTCTCTCTCTGTATCTCTCTCTCTCTTTGTCTGTATCTATCTCTCTCTGTCTCTCTCTCTCTGTCTCTCTCTCTCTATCACAGGCTTTCGCTCTTTTAAATGTTGTTAGATATATTCGAAAATCTTGGTTTTGGTATCATTGTGAGAGATGGTCTGGGCATCTTCGACTTTTACTATCATCGCACGTTAGAGTCTTGTCATCGATTTGCTTTTCGATGATTTCTATATTAATACGCTCTTACCAACCCCTGAATTCAAGAGCGAGAGCGTTTGTGGTCGTATCAGATTTATCTTGAACAATCTGAAGAAAGTGGTTATAACTTTACGCTCAGCGCCTTAATGATTCCTACAGTCTGTAAGAAGGCATAAATAGCCAGCCAACAGATCCATTTAAATCTTTCCCCAGCTTGAAACATGAATGTCGCAAGAATTAAAACAGGTTTTATTCCCTACTGATATAGTTAATCCAGATGCTAAACTGCTTCTTCCTGGCGCTAACTTCAAACTCTTACAACTATGGAACGGGAGGTATGATGCGAAGAGTATGACGAACCGTTAAAGTATAATGAAGAGACTCTTTCCATATCATACATACAGATCATTCATTTTAAAAGCAATCAGCATATTCAAAGGTATAACGTAAGAATTTATTAATCTTACTAGAAGTGTTTTGAACTATTAATCAATCTCATATCTCATGGTACGAAAACAATGGAAAACGTTTTGCCCGGGCAAAACTTTTGGAAACAAGAAAACGCAAGAAATTCTGCATACCAACGTATTCGCCGTGTGAATTCTTCGTCCTTGTATGAATCCCATTCCTCGCTATGACGTACTAGTCTCCATTAAACGTATAAATGTATACAATTCCTCTGGCCAATAAGACGCTGTCGAGGGCAAAAGTAACCTAATTGTGTAGCATTAGCGAAATATTCATCTCTGTCCGTTGTAATGTCACAGGAATTTGTAGGTCGATCAAACCACAGGTTGTGTGAGAGTGTTCTTGCATGACTGCTGGCGAACGCATGTGCCAGGTCAAATCATAGCGAATATTACTACTAAGCAAAGCTTCTAATGAACATACGTGCCCGCACACATCACAGAACATTTTTCTTTTTTTTTTTTTTTAACCAGCAAACACCTATAGCAAACATATGTACCAGCGCACACACTTCTTTTTGTAAATGATGAAGGAAAAGTTTCCCAGCGTCAAAAACCAACTTCTTTCAGCTCAGCTTTCGACATACTTCGCCACTGGGCAGCTACGGCTCTGGCTTAATGACATAGCATCAAGTGTAGGTCATTCGTTGCGCAATTATCATGTGGGAAATATCAAAGCTTTGCTCAACACTCAAATGTTACGTTATATACATATATATATACATTTCACCGGGAATAGGGGGGAGAGACTACTGCCCATGAATTACCTACGTGTCGTATAAGGCAACTAAGAAGGGAAGGAGTGGGAGGCTCTGTCCTCTGTTCTTGACGCTACCTTACTCATGCGGAAAATGTTGAGCATATATTATATATATATATTCTATATAGGTGTTACCGGACTCAGCCTGCTCGAGGTTATACCGATGATGGATGGCTGATGTGCGAGGTCTGAGCCACTGTTGATTACCGACGTTAAAGAACCAGAAACAAGTTCTTCAGAATGATAAGGTTATTCTCATGATTCGGTTTAGGATATTCAGTACTACATGCAAACTACGAGTACTTTAACCTAAAACTCTGGGGATATGAATTGGAATATACTGAAAGGTAACTATGTATATTAAAGATACTCAAAGCTTTTTTTGTTTCCTCCATGTATGTAATTGAGTAACACATATGAAATCAGAAATTTGGGCTAAATTTATCCGTATATAATATGGGAGACAATAATAGATTCATATCTAAGCAGCAAAGTCAATTACTCAACAGAAACTGAGCCAACGTCAATGTTTTAGCGTTATAGATAATTAATCACATTAACAATACGGTCCTAGGACCTCTTTTCTAGGGCTACTGCAGCTTTAAGGTTGCGCTTCGATCTGTAGCAGGGAAATGAAGAAATCCTTTGGAGCGGGAAGTTCCTCAGTGAGACTGTACGCCTTTTCGTAACGTAAAAGTGTTTTAACTAAGGCGAAGATGACTTTCACTCGTGGTGTAACCACAGCCAGGCGGAGGTCAGAGGTGGGTATGTTTGAGGGTGTAGTGATCCCCCAGCAATGCTGTGTGGATGCGAGGCATGGGATGTGGATGAAGGTGGATGTGCAGAGGAGGGTGGATGTCTAGGGCCGGTGTGTGGAGAGAGACTTTGATCGAGAGAGAGAGAGAGATACAAACATACATGTACACATTCACACATACCTGCGTATGCGTGTATGTACGTGCGAGCATACATTTTGATCATTTATGAGCGGGACTAATTCCTTACATACAACATAAATCCCTAGGGAAGAGCTCCTCCCGCTGCGGGAAAGTTTGATAATAAGGGACTAGGAGAGATTGTGTACGGGAAAAGTTCAGGTATACAGTGATAAACAAGTCCAGTTATCTTTATGTTTACTCTGTTGTAGAGTTTGTTGGAGAGACTGTTGGGGAAGGCGTACCGTCCTGTCCTTTTAACGGGTGCGTGGAGTGGGTGTTGGAGGGAGGGGAGGGAAGAGAGAAGAGACAATGACTGGGATAAGTTGAGCTGACTGTTGTTGGTAAAGGCGCTTTCACATGACGTCCAATATATATATATATATATATATATATATATATATATATATATATACATACATAATACGCGTTTGGCCAAGATAGATGAAATTCTCCGTTTTTCCCCTTTTCTGCATCGAATTATGTGGTTTTAGTTTATTTTATTACGGAAGAAAATGAATTGGTGTAACATGAATGTGGGATGGTACATTCAGACCCGTGTAGCAGCACTGTTGTGCTTTGCCCCGTTTTCTAATGCTCTTCTAGTGTGTGTGTGTGTGTAGACTATATACGGTATCTAGTGTGTATTCCAACAAGTGTCTTGGCTGCTGATTACTTGTCAGCACAACGCCCTTGAGGCTTCTCTGCAAGGCCAAGCGCAGTCAGAGGGATTTCCTTGCCTAATAGTTATCGATACTTACTAGGGACAGGGAAGAAGAAATGCTATCCTTGTATTTTACCAAGAGTCGGACGAGGCTATGAAAGGATCAAGGTGTGGACGGCTGGAAATCCTTTTTCTCTCTCTTCCTGTATAATCACCTTTTAAAAGTGGGATCGAAAGAAGGAACCGCAAGAGGATTTCTTTATTTTCTGTAAGAGCAGAGTCGTCTGCTCCTGATGCTACCTCGGTAAGAAAGGAAAGGGTGAGTAGGTATTTAAAGTCGCTTGAAGAAAAAGTGTTTACGGAGATAAGAACTGTATAAGTTACGTTTTCGGTTAGGCTTTTCCCGCTGTTCGAAGCTTCGTTAAGTGTCGTTTTCGGTCAGGCTTCCCTCTGTTCGAAGCTTCATTACCGTTTTCGGTCAAGCTCACACTGTTCGAAGCCTCGTATTTCTTCTCTGGGATTAGCATTACTTTCACATATTTGACGTTTGAATTGGACAACAGCAGGGACAGTCTTCAAGGCCATGCTTATTCCAACGTCAGACAGTCTTTGATGTGAGGTCACATCAGGTAATGCCATGAAACCAACTGAATTAGACGATAATGTTTCTGATCCAAACCCTCACTGCGGTGTTTCGAATCCCTCGTCACTCAAATCCCTGGCACTCGATCGCACTGAAATGAAAATTAAAGTCGCTCTAACCAAAACCGACGTGTTGTGGCAACAAGACCAGCAAGCTGGTATCCTAGCCACAACGTAGAGGGCGTCGTTCGTTTGCTGTTATTTGTACAAGAAAGAACATTTAGCGTCATTAGAATGTTGTATGGTCGGTTCTGCACAGTTTCTCTTCCAGCCTCGTGCATGACATATCAGTGAATGAATTTCTATTTGTTTCCCGTATTAGCGAGAAAAGAAAAAGAGTTCCCATTTTCTAATTGGAACATCACGTTCTCTTCGCAAAGCTGACCTCTACCCTAAAGGCTCTCTTGTTCGTGGCAGGTTCGTAATAGTCTTTTTGTAAACAAGACCAAACTAGTAGCCATGAAACACCACAGCATAATGAGAGCATATTCTCCTCACAGTATAAATGATAAGAGCAAACGACGGAGAACGATGATCCATATTTGACCATAAAGTGCAATGAAGGGACGATTCTTCGCAAAGACGAAACTAACACATTACTAGATGAAGGTTGTACACGAGAGCCTCCGAAGTCTCGAGCGTCTGCACCACTGACAAGTCCAGAGAATCCAGACGAAGATGAATGACAAAGAAGGCCACTAAGATGGATACTTATCAAAGTCCATTCGTGAAATATTACTGGAACGACTTTTGGCAAACCAATTGCTCCTGTAATGAGGCGTTTGAGAATCAGCCCTGGACTCTTTTTCAATTTTGCTGTTTGATTTCGTGTTCATATTATTAAGAGTGACTAGGACCTGAAAGCTGTGGCCCCAAGGCTAGTGTGACTAAGACCTGCAGGTTGTTGCCTTTAAACAAGTGTGACTAGGACCTGCAGCTTGTGGTAGGTACTCATTTATCAGAATCGTAAACAGAGTGCAGTTAATGTGTCATCACCTTTAAGTCTTTTTTTTTTTTTCTACCAACATTGGAGCTTCGGTTTACTAAATCACACGGATTTCTGACGAAACAAAATATCTAATGATTTCCCCGAATGACCCGACGAGTCTATATAACTACTTTCTATAACGGCGTAAATTAGCACAAAACAGGAATGACTAATTGCCTCACCCAGAACCACAAAAGACACATTAAAAAATCAGACTCGAAATAAATCATATATTCTATTATCATTTCTGGGGTTAGACGAAACGAATACCGCCCGCTGCTCTGTGTTTTAGAGGGTGAACTAACGGGGGCCTGAACGGGAAACTGGAAATCCTTCTCTCCTGTATTATCACCGTTTAAAAGTAAGAAGAAAGAGGAGGAGAAAGAGGATTATTTTTCTTGGAAGGTTGAGTTGCTGATGTTGACCGACAGAGGCGAGAAAGGCGGCCACGCATTTTACATTATATATATATATATATATATATATATATATATATTAGCACAACAGCACCAAAATAGCTAAACTACATATGCATATAACTTACGTATACAAAACGGCTCAAACAATATATATATATATATATATATATATACACTTTTTTTTTGCATTTTAAAGCTTAAGCCTGTAAACATTGCTGTTGTTTTCGGCAGAGTTGGTGGTGCTGGTAAACACCATTATGGAGCGCGGGAGATAGACGTGGTGGACTCCGGGATGATGGGGCCTGGATTACCCCAGCACTTCCGCTCTTTTTTTTTCTCTTTTTCTCCCCCCTTTTTTTATTAGACTAAAATCGCATCTGGATACTGTCTATATTCCTCCCGTCTGACGAGTTGGAATACATTAGCACAGTGATTGTAAACAGCTGTGTATAATTATCTTTGTAGGCATCTATACGGATTTACTGACCATTTCGTTCAGACTGTATCAGGGTATTTCATTTCACTCGCCTCTTTCCACACAATGCAATAACCAGTGATTATAAACAGCTGTATATAATATCTAAAGGCATCTGTGGATTATTAAACATTTCATCAAAATTGTATCATGATGTAGTTCTTGGGCCTATTTACTAAATACATTAGTCAGTGAACATACATCTTGCATAATGTTCGTAGAGGTTTATGGACTACTAAACAATTCCCACCTCATTTTTCCATTCCCTCCGTAATACAGTGGTAGAATACCGTACATCATTCGTCTGTTGATTCACGAAGTATGAACCACTCATTGTTTTATGTTCCTGAGCGGGGTGTCTATGAATGCCATAAAGTTTTGGACGCGTAAAAAACAAACGATTCGTATATATCTGTTACTGTATCTTTTCTTTCAAGTGGATTACATTATACTGTGAAAATTGTGTCATAATGAAACATGAGGAATATTCTAAGTGGCCTGTAGCCAGAATCGATATTCTGTTGAATATTCACGTACATTGGCTGGTAAACTAGAGGATATTGACAGTAAGCGATACCCCCTTTTAACCCGATGACAATCATTTATCATACGGCGTCCTGCTCAGAGACCCTAAATATTTGACCTGTAATGATGTAAATTGCCTGGCGACATGAAAAACGAGTAAATGAATAGCAATTTACAGCTTCCAACGAGTAACAAGGTCCTTCGGGATGTTTATATTACAAGTACCTTTAAAGAAAGACAGAACCTTGGCCTCTGCTCCCCTGTTCACAGACACATTCTGTCAGTACTAACACAGACAGCGTAGACAGTTCATATACCCACTATGTCAACAACCCAACTTAGGAAAAAAAAAAAAAAAGACGGAAACAGACTGTGTTAAACATCAAGTCTGAAACTTACACACAGTGTTTATATAAAACCAGGTTGTGTGTTCACTCGTTATACAACAGTCAACTCACGATCCGTGCCTCAAAACACAACGGCTTTTCGTATCGATTCACATGTCAAGCTCACCCTGTTTGCACCCTCAAAATAAATCGCTGGAATACTCTGAAATAAGGCTTCCGATGTACCAAGGATATACGATATGGCTAAAACATGATGCCAGGAAAAGCGATATGGTACGCCTGAAATATAATATGGTACGTGTACCTTTACCTGGCCAAACTGAGGACTTTCAGACCTCAAATGCCTCTGCCCCCAAGCTTTTCAATGGACGTGGATATTCTAAAATACCTTCGTGGATGGCAAGGTAGTAGTCTACCCTGCTCGAGTATATGAGGATAGATCCATTATCAGTTTATATCGTCAACTTTGAGTTCAGAGACGACGGCGCGATTCAGGGGAAACCTGGAGCCCCAAAATGAAATTATGTTTGATCTGCGCGGAGACAATTGCTGCTGATGGCTGGCCGATAGCGCTTCTGCTGCTGCAGCAGTTGCCTGTTGCTGCTGCTGCTGCTGCTATCATTTCTACTGCTGTTGCTACTGCTGCCCCTTCTATTGTTGCTATTGTTACCACTGCTGTTACCACTGCTGCTGTTTCAGGTACTGCAGCTTCGTACAACGCTTTTCCATAGTAAGGAAAAAGAGATGCGAAAAATTGTGAACATAGCAGGATATATTCGATAATAAATAAAGAAATCTATAATCAAATCTTGATATTTGGGTTGGGTTTCTACCTCATTATGATAAGTAGAAATCATAAGAACAAACATAGATGTCACTGGTATGATGAAGGATGTCACAGATGTCACACGTAGGGTGTGGGATGTCACAGGCAGGATGTATGGTGTCAATCCATCAGTATGATTCAGGGTATCACAGACGTCACCAGTATGATGTAGGATGAAGCAGATGTCACCAGTAGGGTGCCAGGATGTCACCGAGGTCACAGGCAGGATGCAATGAATAGCGTGCAAGATGACGGGTCCGAAAAAAGATAATGCGAAAGTCTAATTTTGGATACAGTTTGAAGAGGATCCACCCAACCACCCACCTCAGGCATCTGAAATGGTCCCAGCCAATCCACATAGTTAAAGAAATAAAGTCATATTTCCATCATTGTTCACGACGGGGGTTAACGACGTACTGTCCTCGTTAATAAAGGACCAGAGGAGGTTTAGATCTAGCGTTGAACTCGTGCCTTTTGACGGCATCTTGTTATACCGGATCGGGTGCAAAGGGTCGAGTTGGGAGAATATAACGTGTCTAAACAGACGTCTGTTCTGTATTATTTCTCTTTTTTTATCTGTTACGCACCGTATGGGTTCGTCTGTTTCGCATTGCGTCCGTCTGCTTCTCGCTGTATTTGTCTGTACTGAGCTGTGTTCGTCTGCTCCGCACTGCGTTCATCTCCTCTAGCCCTGTGTATGTACCTCACCGCGTTCGTCTCACTGCGTCCTTTTTGTTCTAGTTTCTTGCTAGCGAAGTGCAGGCAAGCAGTGTCAAGGTATACAGTAACCAAACGCTAGGCCATGGACGAAGCTGTAGTGAATGTGCAGCATGACATAGCCATTTATTGTCCAGCCATAAAGTTGGATGCTCTGTCGTTGATGGCCTCGGCACGAACGGGAATAAAGTGCGGTCAGGCATGCGGACGACGCCTGATCAAAGGAAAGAAAGAAGTGGGAGTAGCAGTGAGGCGCGTCAGGGACGCCTGTTGGGGGAAAAAAAGAGAGAGAGGCGAGTGTAACAAAGACGCGCGTCAGACTCGCCTTTTTCCAATGGGGTAGGCGTAGGTAACCTTGGGCGTGTCTCAGGGCGATGTCTTAGGTCCACCGATGTTCTTGGCCTATATAACCGACTCGCCAAAAAAAAAGATATATATATATACTCCTAAGCCACCTATCCAACTCATCAACCAACTCCAAGAGAATGATGAACAGCTGGGCAACTCCTAGAGAAGGATGAACAACTGGGGGAACTGCAGGCCGATAGGCGGAGCCCAATATTCGAACTCATGCGATTCCAGACTCCGGGCAGGGAGTTTGCAGATGATGCTGCGTGTGTAGAGTGTGGTGGAGGATGGACAAAGGCTGCAGTGGTAGGCAGGTGGAAAGTGCTGGGATTAAAACCACCAACCATATGGGCGAAAAAGACTGCGGTTTTTATTTTCCTCTCCAGTTTGCAGTTGTTCAACTTTCCCTGCATAAATTTCTAGCCCCGCAGACGGGGAGAAAAAAAAAAAATGCTTGAACACCACCTGCATTGTTCACTGAACTACAAGTTCGTCAAAACGAGAAAATACAGTAAAGCGCTGCGAATAAGAAGGAATCTCAATTGAGGGGGACAACTTCTGTAATGAGCCTTGGAGTTAACACACACACACACTGGATTCTTTCGTAAATTGATATCCCTGATGTTCGTAGACATGATTCGCTCGTTTAGTACGATAGAGTAACCAAGACAGAAGAGACGGGCGAGGGGTTGAATCAAGGACTTCTTATTGACACGAGAAGAAATCTTCAAAGAGTATCATAAAATCGAGAACAATTTTCAATGGATGAGGAAAAAATCCGATTTTGAAAATGATATCACAGATGACCACATCACACGTCCATTAGAGACATCTGGTGGGTGTGATTAAAGGCAGGAGGAGATAGAGAGACAAAAAATGGGGGAAGGAGGAGGAGGAGGAAGAATGTAGTCATCTACATTACATGTGACCTCAATATCTACACCTGGCAAAGCATACATGGACCTTCAGCGGAGAGACTGTCCGTATAAAAATACCATGAGAAAAAGCGTGCATGATAAACCCATTTTTTTCAATGTCATTTCTAATTCATTTTCTATCTTCAGATATTTTTTATAGACTTCTGAAAACTGTTAGGTTATCAGCAAATGCTTAGATCACTCGCATCACCGATTTTACCACGGGTCGGAGTCGATCCCCGGGCAGGGCGCCTGGCTACCTCGGCTAGTGTGTGTGTGTCTTTTAACGTCCGCGTAGCCGAGGTAGCCAGGAGCCCTGCCCGGGGTTCGACT
>JAYMFT010117051.1:0-27481 GCA_038088735.1 Panulirus argus
TATATATATATATATATATATATATATATATATATATATATATATATATATATATATATATATACATACATACATATCGGGGTAGAATTATCTCCATATACATGACAGGAGATCCACTATGTTTATATCTATCAAGTATTCGTGTTTCATCGCAGTTTGGGAGCCGATTATTGAAATATTTGGGGAGGGATATTTCGTTAGATTTTTCCTCTCTCGAGAACATAGTAGGGTATGTTGAAGTGACTGTTTCGCCAACAAGGTTCGCGCAATCAGATAAAGCCATATATATTTATATTCACAATTTCTTAAGGAAATTGCAGACTACGAAGAGAATGAAAGAAAGTAGTCGAAATTCTGGTAATATTCATTTTTCATAAACGATTTTAGGCTCGGATTGCATCATAGGAACCTTAGCTGTGAACTGAAGGTACCTGTTTTTTCACATAATGGTAGTTACCGCACCATGCACCAGAAATGTACCAATAGTACTTTTAATAACTATGTTTTTGTGAGGCGTACGTAAAATGCCATATGAAAGTCGTAAACGTTGGAATGAAATTGCTTAAATGCGAAAATTTATATCTGTTTTCTTAACTCGCTGGAACTGCACAGCAGAATGTAGGTTCCAGAAGAGAAAATTGAACCTCCAGCTCTTTGTGTATTGTCATTCTTTTAACACGTCTGCCATACATGATCGTGTGAGAGGATAGTGCTGGTAGAATCAGCAACTCTGTGCAGTCCATAGAGGCATTAAATGAATCAATTTGTGGCGAA
Source organism: Panulirus argus (assembly GCA_038088735.1). NCBI lineage: Eukaryota > Metazoa > Arthropoda > Malacostraca > Decapoda > Palinuridae > Panulirus > Panulirus argus. Next base: position 775 of record JAYMFT010117051.1, read on the forward strand.
TCCTCTTCTCGACAAGTCAACAGCAATATGTATTGTTTTACGGCTTTTCACGGATTTTTTAATATGGTACAAAAACCCATTTTCACCTTATATATCGTGTGACAGGAAGAGACTGCATTAAACTGCAACATGCTATGGAGTTAGAATATACGAGACTAGACATCACTGTAGAACCAATATCAAAACTCCAACAACTGAACCTCAACCTGACTACTGTTAAGGAAGGAGGTGAAGGTATTAAGGATAATGAGACAGGGACGTTTTAAGTAATTTATGCAAGCCATTGTTGATATCAATTTGATTCATTGGAGTAAAGAGGAGGATCCACCAATCTATGCTTTTGGGAAACCTAAAGATCAACACCCTTATTGGACTTGCTTGACTATGGAGGATACTGCACTAGTTAATTCCCCATACGTGTTAACTAGGTCGACTATAAGCTACCAAAACAACCAGGTAACTGGTAAAATTTTTGTGAAATCGTTGCACTTTTAGCACACGGTGGGGTACAACATTACGTTCTCTGGCAATAGAATTTTATATTCTGTATTCTATTTTTGCGCTATCTAGTGTGCGGAAAACATCCATATCAAACTGGGAATATAAATCTGGGCTCAGCGATACAAACCGAAGCTGGTGGGAAGAAAAGAGAAAAAAGATATTTCCCGTTCTTACCACACGTATGTTCGGCAGTCGTTGGACTAGGCTGTCCTCAGACTAGGCTGTCGTCGGACTAGGCTGTGCATTCCAGTCCAGGTGGGACTCCCGGTGATGACGGCTAGTGGCCCCCAGGGGCCTCGTTAGGGAGGGGAATGGGTCATCCACAGCCATCCGCGCCAGATGGACTAGGATTGCGATGCGACTGTAAGGAAAAGCCTGGGAAATTGAATTGCGCGTTTGGTGTTTCTTGGATCACAAGGTACGTATACGAGCTAGGCTGGCCGTAGTAGCCCAAGTGCTGGGAATATTTATTTGAGTGATTCGAGCTATTTTTATTAAGGGGAGTTGATAAATATGAAGATAGAAAACAGTTATTGGTGTTTTTGCTTTTTGCACCCTTTTTTTTGAGGATATAATTTTTAATATAATTATATGGTTATCCTATAACTGCAGAGGTGAAGTTCGTGAATATATTCTTACGTGGATCCACCACTTTCTCTTTTTGTCTCTTTTCTCTCCTTATCAGCTAAAAAGACAGTGAAAACTCATACACTTATTGCATAAATTTGCAAACACGGATTTGAGAGGATTAATGTGAATGAAAATTCGAGAAAGGTCACTATATTACGATTCTTAACTTGCTTTCCTCAGGAGAGTCAAAAGGATCAGTTGTGTCCATCTGTCGACTGGCGGATGCCTCAGTCGTTCCACTCGGCGGACCCCAAAATTTTCAGTGGTTTGTTAAGTTCTGTCAGTGAATGTAAGAACTGATGCCATTGTCATAAACAGATTGGTGGTGTTACCAGACTCCGCCTGCTTCAAGTTTACACCGCGTGTAAAAAGTCGCCTTTGTCGAAGTCGTATCGTTTGGAGTCGTTAAAGCATTACTCACTCCAAAGGAACCTGCAGTTTAGTTACCCGCTGTTGGAAATAGCGCAGATTGAGCAGTAGGATTCTTAAAAAAAAATGTGTCCTGAGAAACGCCTGGATTCTTTCATAGAAACTGATATCACTTGGGGTAACTGATTCAAACAGACTCTATCCATCGTCTAAAAATGTCTTTATGATTTTCAACATAACCACAGTACTTACGTTCAATCGCCTAGTCAAAACTTACTCTAACAACCTTTCGACAGATTCTACTCTAACTCCCAAAGTCATCATAGCTGAGGATATGGAACTAACAGGAAAGGATCAATGATAAATATAAAGATGTGTTTCAGCTCTCACAAATGCTACAGTTGTTCGCCAATCAAAAATATATTTTTAGTATCTGAATTATCTGTATGCAGAAAACTTTTGAAAGATTTACATGGATTTCATCGACTATTCTGAAAAATTGCCTGTGGAATTTTGATATGCGTGTCTTTTCCGATTTGGCAAACTGTAATAAAAATGTTGGTTGATTTGTAGATCCCAAATATTTTTACTAACGAACGCTATAACTTTGGACAGAACTGATGGTAATGTGTTCTGCGTGTGTGTTGCTGTTTGGGTATGAGAATGTGAAGGTGTTTACGTAAAACTAGTTTAACATTTCTGTGTGTGTGTGTGACTGTGACTGACAGCAAGTAAGAGTATTCTGTCATGTCTATAATTACAGTAAGTAATCTAGTTGTGCGTTTGTGAAATTACTATTTGCGATTACTATTTGTGATTACTATTTGTGAGTCAATGTCTTTAATTCTGCGTATACACACACACACACACACACACACGCAAACGCACACAAAGCCTAAGCCGGGCACCCATTCATCGACCAGCCGCGAGAGGAGGATGAACACCTGGGTTGGATGTAGGCAGTTTGTCACTCCCAGGATCCGAACCCATTCGGGTTCGACCCTGGGCTGGCCTGTGCTGACTCACAGTCAGTAACTACAGCGTTGGGAAAGCCTTGGAGTACGCCAAGTCTTCTTTTGATAACGTCTAGAGATCTGCCAAGATTTTCATGGACGTTTTACTTACTCCAAGGGATTAGGAGCCACGAGTTGTCGTTTTAATTTCAATTGATTCTCAAGGTAGGTTTTTAGTAACTGATTTTGTAGTCACGCTTATTTATGCATTGAAGATAACGATAGGGTGTTTGTTACGGGGTTGTTTGATTCTGTCACGAGGTTAATGGACTTACGATTTTTTTTCTTGGTAGTCTTCTCAGCTTCCAAAATAGTTAGGTTAGTGCTCTTGAGGGAAATCTATGGTGTGGATGATTAACCTACCATGTGGAAAATTCAAATATTTTTTCGAGTGATGCTAACTATGGATTAAACTCCCAGTGGAGTTCATGGACATCCTTAAGGCCACTACGATAAATGTCTCTTGAAATGTACTCAGTGCTACTGAACAGGTGCATTTGCATCTGTCGGAAGATTTCCATTGACTCCGTCTTGTAGGCAGGAAATATAAACTGTTCTCTAGCGTAATTAGTACGAGTCATTTCTCATGAATTGATATGGATATGTACTCTGCATCATAATCATCAGTGCGAGTGCTTGCCTGCGAATGAATTAGGATATCCATGATGCGTCACCAAGGATAATAATAAGTTTGTTAATGACAGATGTAAACGTTATAGCACATGATGTTCCTCGTATCCAAGCTGTTAAATATAGCTGCTTTTATTCAGATTAAACTCTGATGCTACTGAATGTTTATATAAGTAGGACATATCACAACAAGGAAAGAGCAGACTTAAGATAATTATATGACAGAGCAATGACAAATGTTGTATCTTAGTCTGTTTTCATTGCAAAACAAAGTAGAGAAGGGTTCTGGCCTTGTGCTTGGGAGTGATCTGATAAATAATGTTATAGATCATAAACAGTCATTAACACTGCTGAGAGTACAAATAGTAATAATGGTAATGACAATTGTAATGATAATACTAAATCTATATATGCATTTGCTTCTCCCTTGTCAACGAAGTAACAGTCAGGAACAAAGGCTTCGTTTACACACAGCCACTCGTTAGGTATTACTTGAAGTGTACTGCATCCAGAACCAACCATCTACAGCCTCGTGCTCACATCCTACCCATAGCCTACCTCGATGGCTAGAAATGCCTTGGATCAGCCCACATCCAGCATTCTGTCCTCCTTCCCCATATACAACATCGATCCATTTCATTCTATTACGAGCTGCATTTGTAAGGTCATGGAAAGAATGATTAATAAAAGGCTTATTTTTTTTTACTAGATTCGCAGAATTTATTAAATGATCAACAGTGTGGATTCCTTTTTTAGTAGATTCGCAGAATATATTAAATGCTCAACAGTGTGGATTCCGTAAAAACAGAAGCACAATGGATCATTTAATAAATTTCGAACATAATATTTCAGACAGATTCATAAAGAAAGATTTTTTAATTGTAGTTTTTTTAGATTTAGAAAAAGCATAGGACATGACATGGCGAAACGGAATCTTAAGAAAACTTTATGCTGTTGGTTTAAGAGAGTCTTTACCCATTTTCATTCAGAATTCTTTAAACAACAGAACATTTGCTGTCAAAATTGCTGCATCTAACGTAATCTCGGACACATCTGTCCTGTTCAAGAAAATGGGGTGCCGCAAGGCAACGTTCTGATACCTGCACTATTTAATTTTATGATTAATGATATTCTATCTTCAGCTTCTGTCCCTCGGAACCTTAAATACTCACTTCATGCTGACGACTGTGCAATATGGCACTCCTTGCCTAATGCACAGTTTTCGGCTGAACGGGTTCAAGTTGCACTTGAGGCCGTTCATCGTTGGGCGCTTCAGTGATGATCTAGATTTTCACCAGCTAAAAGCGTCGCGGTTGTTTTGAAAAAATAAACTCCCGAATTTGCAGCTAAAATTAAACAACAACCCGATTCCCTTTCGAAATAACGTTAAGTTTCTCGGTCTAAACTTTGACCGGAGATTAAATTGGAAAAGTCATATTGATAATTTGATAGTAAATTGTAGCAAAAGATTAAATATTCTTAAGTAATTTTCGGGTTCATTTTGGGGAGCCGACAGGAAATCTTTATTAATGCTGTACAAGGCCCTTAGTAGAAGTAAACTAGACTATGGCTCTTAGGTGTATGTTTCTGCGAGCGAGTGTACCTTAAGAAAGCTGGATGTATTGCAGAATGAATGTTTGCGAATGTGTCTTGGAGCCCTATCTTGTACTAGATTTCCGCGATTGGAAGTTGCGGCAAATGTACCTCCTCTCCGGTTGCGTTGTGATGAATTAACGTTAAAGTGTGGTATTCTGATGGCCAGGAGGAAAAAGACTACTGCCTGTCGCCTTGCACAGCAGTATGAGCAATTTTTCGACAGAGACGTCAGGCCTTTAGCCCTCAGAATACACTTCCTCAATGAGAATTCTGGTCTGGAAGTGCAAGAAGTGGACATGCTGGTTAGAAGTAAAATACCAATTGGCTCCCTGTAAAGAAAAGGAACGCTCCGGAGAGCGAGGTACACCAGCGATTTCGAAATGTTATTACTGATCATTCGTCATATATCCACTTCTACACAGATGGCTCAAAAACAGGTGAATGTGTGGGTGCAAGTGTATGGTTGAGCGAATGTTCTCTTACGTACAGGCTACCGAACCATACACCTGTTTTTTTGCGCAGAATTGTTTGTTATTGATAAAGCCATAGACTATATAATTAATTCAGTTCATATCAAATCAGTTATTTTTTCCGATTCCTTATCAGCTCTTAAAGCAATAGGCGCTGGCTATACCGAGTCAAATGAAATTCAGGGCAACATCATTAATAAATTATATTCGTGTAAAAAAGATATCATCTTGATCTAGTTGCCTGGCCATTGCAAAATTTACGGCAATGAGCAGGCAGACCGGTTGGCTAAGTCGACCTCAGAACTCGAGGAGGTCGTTCCGATCCCTCGGGAGCTGGGGTCCTGCCTTTCCTTGGGAAGAAATTTAATATTTCTTCTGTGGCAGAGTCAGTGGACCAGCCTGACCATCAACGATAAATTCATGCCTGAAGTAGCGGACTTGGACGACCCCATAGAGGAGAAACAGAAGGGAGGAAGTCGCTCTAGCCCGTCTACGACTCAGTATAATTTACATCATACATCACACACCTGCAGGCATACATCAACAAAACCTTCCCGCCAAGATGCAAGCTATGCCAGAGAACCCTCTCTGTCGAACACCTTCTCCTGCACTGCAGAATATACAAACAAGAAAGGAAGAAATTAGCTGAATACTTCAAAAACAAGAAAATAAACTTCTCCATCTACAATCTCCTTGGTGATGATGATAATATGATTAAAAGGTTGATTGTCTTTCTCAAGGAAACGGAAATAATCAAGATGATATTAGGTGGTTCGCCAGTTCGACTCTGTACCGGGACTGGCTTCGGATGTGGCTGCTTCTGCTTCGGACTGGCTGTGTGGTGGGCGGAGCTATTTGCCCACTCCTCTGCTGGCCTGGAGTCGGGGTGGTTCGGCTCGGGGCTGAAGCCTTTATGGGGTCGGGCTGGCGAATTGTCGTTGTTTATATTTCATATGTATTTCACGCCATGGTGAAGGCCTGTCTTTAATCTGTCCTATCTTTTCGCAGTCCTTCTGGCAACTGCACCAGTGAATGGATGATGTGCCAGCTGGGTGGTGTTTGCCGCCACGTTGACGCAACACTCACTTCCCATTTTCTTTTTTTCCCCTGTAGGTTAGATAGAATATACACAGGGACTATAAGAGTCAAAAATCAAACAGGGTTGCAGGCCTATGACCTTACTCATAGGTCGCTGGCCGTTAAACCCAAGAAACCAACCAACCAACCATCATTCTATCCTCTTTCGCTCCATTATTCCACTCCTCCCTGGTCATACCCTCCGCCATTTACCCTCCATTTCTGACGCATCCTTTCGACACAGTTTCTTCGCTCATCTTCTCTGCTCGGCCGAACCATGAAATATTTTATGGGGATCCAACAACTTTGATTTGTAAGGCATCTGCCCATCCAACAGTACCCTCCCCCACATAAACGTGGGTATATCCATGGATGATCATGGATGAAATGGGATGGAAATCTTTTCTTCTGATTTCTTATGAAGAACCAGGAATCGAACCTCGGTACATCTATGTGGCAGCCAGATAGCCTAATTCTTGGGCCACGATGAGCTTAAACTTGGTTGCCACACGGATGGATCAGGGTTCGATTCTCGGGGGTATAGTGGTAAATAGTGTATGTCAGATGTGTGTACAGTGTACATATTTAAGATATATATACACATGAATTTCTAAAACCAGACGTATCTTCCGCCAAAAACCAGTTTAATCTTTGAAGACAGAACATGTCACAGAAATTTGTTTTCTGGGTATTGATCAGATTCAACCAGCACGGCATTTTTTGTAGATCAGAAAGGCTTTTTGACCTATTTTCCACTGTGAATAAGGTGTGATTACTGTTTGTGATTATTACGCGAGTGTTACGTTGTGATTACTGTTCGTGACTACTATTTTAGTGTTAGGTGGGAAAAGTTTTACTTGCATGCACTTGTGTTGCCCCCATCTTTCAACGTTATACGTGTATCATGCTTTAGCCTTATGCATGGACGATATATACGCACCCCCTGTTCATGCCAGGTACCCATGAATCGACTGTCCCTAAAGAGTAGGATGAAGAGGTGGATTGGCTGTGAGCAGCCTGTCCTCCCCCGTGGATTCGAACCCCTTAGATTCGTTGTCTGCATGTGTGGCGATGATTAACAGGGTGACCGACTGCCAGTGGTAATAACGCTGCTGTTACTAGTCGTTTCTGGGTCTCCCCTATACTGGCGTTGCCAGAAATTCACCCACCTTGCAAGTCGGTGGGGAGTAAAAGCTTAATTCTTCGCCACTACAGAGGCGGGCCACACACACACACCCTCCCTCTCGCTCAGCCTCATCAACGGGAGGAAATTCTTGTGGCTGCCAAGATCGTAAATTAGGTTTGTTAATGGTTTCCTCCCACGTCTAAAAGCAATTCCTGGGAATCCCAGGGATGTTAAAGTAATATTAAGGTGTAATGGGGACATGCATCAAGTTAATTGAGGACATAGACATGCTCTAGGTTCTGCCGTATGAAGTGTGTTTAGCAAAAAGAAAAAGGCCTTTTTTCACCATTATATTGTCTTTTTGTCTGTAAATCGACGGTGTGAAAGTAGGTGAATGTAACACACACACACACACACACACACACACACACACACACACACTACTTATGAGGGGAGAAGGACTGGGTGAATAATGAAGGGAAACCGGAAGATAAACGCGAAGATGAAGGAAGGAAGAGGAAAGGGAACGAATCACAGGGGCAAAAGGAAAGATGTGCAATGGAGAGGGAAAGTTGAGAGGATGCACCAAAGGAGACGCTGAAGAATGGAAAACATTTGGAAAGGAGAGGAAGGATTGGGAATTAACAATCGGAAACGAAGGGAAGGAGTAGGGAAAGAAAGGAAGAATCGGGAGTGAGTGATGAAAAAAAAGAGGGAGTGGACACAGAAAAGGCGATTGAAGAGTGACGATAGATAAGGCATATAGAGTGCTGGGTTGGGTGAGGAAAGATTGATTGTGTGGAAGATCACAGGAAAATGAGGAGGAGGTCACGATAAGGAATCGATGTGACGCACGGAATCGGGAGAGTGAGTGAGGCAAGGTTGCTGAAGGATGCGGCTTTCAGAATCTTCATATGACACAAGATCACTCACCTGAGTGGGACCTTGAGCACTGTAGACCTCTTGTTCTCTGACGAGTTTTCCTCGCCTTCAGAATGTATCGTGGCCTCTCTACAAGCTGCATTTTGCAACCTTCTTTAACAAGAATTTTTACAGTATCTTAACTCGTTTATCATTATCCTTGTCGACCGAGGTGCTTTGGTTACGTCCCTACATGATCAGGTTAGATCTGACTGCTGAAGACTGCACATATCAAAGGTGTCCTGATCGGTGAAGCAAATTGATGCAAATGATGCATGCCTCATGCAGATTGGAACGGGGTCCTGATTTGAATCAGCGCGAGGGAAATGTTCCCAGTCGCTAGACCTTTTTCAACACACAGCTCTGCAAGCTTGTTCACCATTTCCCTCTGCCGAATACCCCATGCACCATAAATATACCTTAAACTGCCACATTACTATCCCTCGTATTTTAATCATCCATCACTAATACATGGTCTCTTGCAACAAAACAGCTGACTCACACACACACTCAACTTATGGCTAGATCCATAGGCACTAATACTCACCCATCTCTCGACCATCCACTTCCATTTTTACCCACATTAGTCTAAAGTTCATTTGCTTACAGTCTTTCACACACACACTCCCACAGCTCCTGCTTCAGCAGTAGTGCTACCCTTTCCTAACCTCTTCTCTTCTCACCAACCCCTGAATACACTTCATAGATATTTCCAAACCATTCATCCCCTTCAGATTTGTTTCACTCAGAACCAGAACATCCGGGTTTCCTTCTTCAAACATATAACTTATCTCACCTTTCCTCTCTCATCTTGGTTACATCCACACACAGAGAATTTTAGGTACGATTCAGAAACATCTGATGAACTACGAGGATGAAAATAGATTACGGCATAAAAAGAAAAAAGAAAATCCATATTGCGGTATTCTTGCAGCGATCAAACAGCGGATTGCAGGGATGACATAAATAACATTTCTAGTACATGTACTTTGACTGAGATGTCATAGATTTTGACGAAGTGCAGGTGGCTAAAAGCTAATGACGTTCTTGCCAGATGTCAGAGCTTGGGGTACCCTATCTTTACCTTCAGACAACGCCAAACTAACGTTCGTGAAGCCACGATTCCTGTATTAAACACTGCCTCTGCCCTGGTCTCCACGTTGCCGCAGTAGAAATGTCCATCATATACTTCCCCACAAAAGCGGAGCCGAGAGGAATCCCCTATTACCCAAGCGGCTGCCGGAGCCAGGCCACCTGGTAAGTGGATTAGGACTTTCATCTCGCTGTGTAAGGTGCAGAATTTGGTGGGAGGTAAAGGATGGAGGCGCTTGGAGAGCAGTGCGGCATTGAGATTAATGGCTGGCTGTCGAATACGGAGGCAAGTGGACTGCAGAGGATACAGTGTTGAGGATGGTAGTGTGTATGAACATGACGTACTTGCATATATATATATATATATATATATATATATACACATACACATATATTCGCCAGTTCCGCGGAAGAGTGGTACCGCCAGAAACAGACAGAAGAAACAGCCTCATTAGGTCACATCCACTCTCTAGCTGTCATGTTTAATGTGTTGGAAACAGAATTCCGTATCCACAACCAGGCCCCACAGACCTTTCTGAGGTTTCCACTGACCACTTCATTTGTTCTGGTTTCGCCACTGACAGCATGTCGTCCCCTGTATACCAGACCGCTTCAGTTCGCTCTATCCCATGCATATCTCACACCCTCCTGCATGTTTAGGTCCCAACCATTTAAAGCATCTTTCATTCCTTCCATCCATCTCCTCCATAGCTTTACTTTTTTCTTTGTCCCTCACCCACACTTCTGATATCCTCCCCTCACTCCTCATCTCCAAACCATCTCAGCACATCATCTTCAGCTTTCTCATACGTACTACTCATACGACCAGACCTCTCTCTTATCCCATCATTTCTTATTCAGTCATCCCTCTTCACAACTCTTATTGTCCTCAGATGTCTCATTTCCATCACATCCACCCACTTCCTTATATTTTTGCCTACATTACAAGCTATACCATGAAAAACATACCCATATTTGCCCATAATGTAAAGACAGTGACTCCTCTTTCCCCCCACATTTCACATCCGCTCTTTAGCTGGTATGTATAATGCACCGAAGCCAAGCTCCACTAACCTATTTGTGGTGTTCCCTAACAGCTTCGTAAACCATGGTTCAGCCCACTGACGGCACGTCACCTGCTGTGTATCATATCGTTCTAATTTGTTCTTTCCCGTGCACGCATCACACCCTCTTGAATATCCAGGACCCAGTACTTCGAAACTAACTTTCACTCTGTCCTTCCATCCCGACCTAAGTTCCACCCCTCCTCCTCCTCCTTGCAACCTCTGCAGTTGACCTGCAGTTCAAACATTCACTGGTCACTTTGGGTATTATGCCACCTCCTTTCGCTTCCCAAACCTCATCTCTTTCTTCCCGCCCCATTTCATTTCACTTCATCCACCCTTTGCCTCCCCCCAGCCTCCCGCGGACTAAGCCCCATTCCATCCTCCCCACGCTTCTTCCCAGCGTCCTGCAGGCAAAGCCTCACTCTATTCTCCCCATGCTTCTCCCCAGCATCCTGTAGACTAGGCTTCACCCCACCCTCCCCACACCGCTTCCCAGCACCAACAGGCCTCTGCTGACCTGCACACATATATACGTCATTCTCAGGGCAGCTCTTGGCCACTCTCAGGGCAGTAATTTGGTCCCCACGGCCGGGATTTTCTCAGACGTTCTCAGCAGTTTCTTAGGGCGACGTATCTCAGTCCCGACGTCGCTTTTTCTTGGGCTATCGTCTGCTCTAATTAGGTGTGTCAGTCTTGAGGCAGAGAGGTGGGCGGAGTTTGTGTATATAGGAGAAATGTTGAAATGTATATATAGAATTTCTCTAAAGGCAGAAATCGACTTGCGAAATGGACACACACGTTCGTTTCTGTCTGTCTGTCTTTCTGTCTGCCTGTATATATATATATATATATATATATATATATATATATATATATATATATATATACACACACACACACATACAAACACACGTGTTACCACTCCGGCTGCAAGTGGTAAATCCGCTAGAGAAAAGACACCATTGATAAAACTGTTACCATCGTCAGTAGACATTCCTGCACCAGAGGAACCCGCCTTGCTCTGCTCCCTCATGGAGCGCATCCCCGAAGGTGCAGGAACCCTATAAAATGGAGCCTAGGGTTTGTATATACATGGGTATATCTTAGTCTAAAAAGGAAACATTTTCTCTCAGCGCAGTCTGAAAACTGTTCACTTTTCTTCACACATTCTACGTACGTCTCAGGGCTTTTCTTACTTCAGGAGCTTAAGCAAAGATTAATTATAGTAGCTGATAGTTAACTGATAAACAAAACGTCCTCTCAGTCGCAGAAAGTAGCTTTTAAGTCAGATCAGGAGTGTCTGTGTGCGTGAGGATGGGGGAAAAGAGGAATTCGGCATGATTAGGCAAGGGGGCAGGTGATGTGACCTCACTCAGGAGGCTAATTCTCTCTTGATATCCTTTGGGGACTATTCCTGTGACCTGTATGGGGAGCGGTTGTTGCTGAAGATGACTTGACATGCGGCTGGTCAGCGCTGCAGAACAGGTTGACCATTTAAAACAGGGGAGGTGCTGGCCACATGCGGCTGGTCAGCGCCGCAGGACAGGCTGGCCATATAAAACAGGGGAGGTGCTGGCCACATGCGGCTGGTCAGCGCCGCAGGACAGGCTGGCCATATAAAACAGGGGACGTGTTGGCCAACAATGCTCAACGACACGTTGATGGTTGGGGCTCTCGTCACGTCCAAAGACAGCTTCCAGGAATTTGCAGGCGGCCTGCGTCCGCACTTGACGCGATGGTTGAGGCGTTTCTTTTCGTATCCTCCGCAGTAAGGGTCTTCAGCGGCCTTCCGCCTGCGGTGCTTGCTTCGGGTCTCCCAGTTCTGGTGGGTGATGATGCGTCCACCCTCAAGGGTACATCTGATTTGTCTGAAGTAGCAAACATTTTGGGATGCGCAGTTTGCAGTGTCGGTAAAAATATATTTGCCTTAGCTAGAATGTTCAGAATGGCATTGGTGTTATGCATAAAGAGGTTGGCTGGTTTCGAGCTTTGGTATTGAATGACAACTCGAGATTATGTTCGATGTCTATTGCGGTAGAGCTTTTGGCCATTTATATCCCTGACAGCTTGCTCATTTTGCTTATATGCCGGAGGGAATATCTTAAGATATTACACGTTTAGGTTACTTTGATACTCCAGTTGCGTTGGTGATGTGTATCGTTGCTAAATTTCCTCGAAATGTCGTGAAAACTGGTTTTGCAATGGCCTTTGTTGACGAGGACCTACCATATCCTATGTATTTCTCGGTCAAGGGCGTATGTCCGTATGTATGACGCTTTCTTTAGAGTTTTCAGTACTTTGTCCTTCACCGTTCAAACACTGGCAATCGTCCATCGCTCCCATGTAGACATCAGTTGCTACACGGATGCGGATATCGTTTGCTCAGTGCTTCTCTCCACGGTTGAACTGTCCTGTAGACAGTAAGTTGATTTTCATTCGAATGTTTTGCGATGATGTACATCAGCTCTATGTTCACTGATCCTGTTGGCCACACCTCGCAGTTTTCTCAGTAGTAAATTGCCAGACTTCCATTATAAGGTATACTACGCTATCTTCGTGTCAGGATTGATGACGCCTCTAAGAGCAGAGGAACTCACTGTCAGCGTTCAAGCACCTGCATGAATCAATAGACCTACGGTGGCCAATAGTTTCGTTCTCCTTTATGAACCTGAATGTCTCCATTAAGGAAAGTGACCTTGTCCACAATATCAAAGTTCAAGTATCCGCCGTAGCAGCCTAGTATGGAAGGCTGTTCTCACAGGTCGAGGGAATTCCCACGGGGTTTCAGCTAGGCTCAACCTCTGATGATTTCTGCATGTATAAAGTCGGTAACTAAGTACTGCTGGATAGCATAATTTCGCTCTAACTTCTACTGCCGATATGTCGATGACAGTTATTTAGGAAATAGATAGTACAAAGAATAAAGATAATACAGAAAGCTACCCCGCTAATGGAGGAAACTGTACGTATGTGTCAGGGCTATTACATATTTCAGAAGGATGAGTGAAGAGGACATCTCCATAAGTCTTCATAATTCACTGAGCGTTACGCAAGACACAATTTTTTCCATTTCCAAAGTAGGATGAGTGGAGCGTGAACTGTCATGTCTGGTTGGTTAGTTAGTTGTTTGGCCTTAGGCTTATCAACTACCAGGGTCCTTAAGGCCTTTAATGCTAAGCTGCATCCACCAACCGAGAATTATTTAACATGGCTTTAAGGGTAATTCTAAGACCATAAACATTGTGTCAGTCACGCCTGATAGAAAGCAGGTCATGTGTGGGCGGGTGTTGAGAGGATGAGAGGAATTTGAGGTCACATAACGTGACTCCGGACCTGACTTGTCTTTCCCTACACTTACCAAATTCTTCTCTGCCTTCCATCATGTCACTACGATTGTTATTATAAATTCGTCTTTAACTGTGTAACTTGTATTTGAACTTTCACCTGAAGATGCGTAAAGCATAGGCGAAACGTCGGATGTAATGTGGGAAAAGTTGTCTTCCCTTATGCTGAATAAGAAAAGCTCTGAGACGTACACATAATGTGCCAAGAAAAGCTAACTACTGTCATAATATAGTGGATGTTACTGACAGATGTTTACATGAGAGAATGTTTCCATCATGCACTCATGACTAATACATTAGTGCGGTAGACGCCACCATTGGTGTCAGCGTTGACGCCAGCTTCCGACTGCAATATTCCACCAGACAACCCTTTAAAAGCCACCAAAGCTGGACCATCTCTTTACCACGTCATAATCACCCAGACCAAAAAGCTATCTAGGCATGTGACCATCGCTTCCAACCTTGTCCCACTCCCCATATTGTCACACTGGACCTTAGCTCCTTCCACATTCTTCTCTCCTTCCATATTCTCGTTCTCACTCTTGACGATAAACTAAGCTAGAGAGAACACGTAAGCGTTATCTTCAAATCCTCCCCTGCTCTCGTTTCTATATTTTACATAGACTTCAGACACTTGGAAATCCCTGCTCCGGTACATAGGAACATTTACGGAACAGACTTTTCTCCCCAAACTAATCTGTGCCTCCTCCGGTTTATCGTCCTTCCTTTTCCCAAACAACAGGGACCGCTGGAAGAGATGGAAATAGAAGGCATGCATGCAAGATCGTCCTGTGTCCCTCTTTACACCAACTAGCAAGAGGCGTTCAAGACAACAATTCCTCCCATTTTCCTCAGCCATCACTTGGACCTTATCTTTGAGACCTGGTAAAACCCACAAGCCTACAGTACTGCCCTATTCTAGCCCTCATCTCTTCCCTCTGTCACCAGAGATTCCCCGTCCTCTCGATGCAGTTAAGCACCACAATCGCCACGGTCCCATCCAAGCTCGTACAAACAGCTACGAGCACGATCCCATTCCAACCACAATAAACATTTTTGGTAACCCATAATGTTTCTGTAGAGGCGGTCTGCTTGGAATAAACTCGTTGGTGATGATGATGTGAAATGTGTACAGCATTCGGAAGTTAAAGAAGATGCATGAGAGTGGAGAAGGTTTAGAGATGGGGTCCCCATGGCTATATTACTTTCTCCTCGTACATGACAATCGGGTAATCTCACATAGCAAGGAAACTGTGAAAGCAGGCACTTTGAAATGATGCAAAAAGTACAAGAGGTGAAGTTACGCGAATGTAGAACACCCGCAGTTGTCCATCCTCCACTTGGGGCTAGGTATATATAATATATATATATATATACCTAAAGACATGATGCATACACAGAGGGTAAAGAAACGAGAAAACACGAGTGCATAATTGTTTCCCCATACCATGAAAATTGTTTTCATAGATAATAGTCACAAATAAACACACACGGATGCGGTCACGCTCGCACATCTCTCAGCATACAGCTGCGTGTTCGGCATTAGAGAGAGACGTGAATTACACTGAGGCTACAACAATACAGGAAGGGGCTTTGTCTTTTTTTGATGCTTAAACCATCTGATTGAAAGTGGTATTATACCTTTGCCTCTTCAGGCATTGTGTCGTGAATGTCTCAAACGATACAAACGCCACATAGTTTTCAACGCCTTGAACAATCGACTCGACAAGGAAATAGTCGTATTGACAAACTTAGTTTCGGGGTTGCTACTTTGTACTCCAACTTTTTCGTGCAAGATGTTGCTTTTCTGTTTAGCACGTTCTTAGGTATATACGAAGCTTGTTGATGTAGATTCGACGAAGAGAATCACTGGTTTTGTAGATAGTGAACCAGTCATTTACTTAAGTGCTCTTTTGTCTTTCCCTTTGAGACGTTATTAGATACGTTTGACTATTTATGTCTGCCTTCTTCCTAAAGTAGATATTCAGATCACTCTTGAGCGTGATACTGTCGGCATTTCATGATGTCTTGTGTACAAACCAGCCTCGTAATATTTGTTTAAAGATCAAGATAGAGAAAAGCAGACGATTCTTCTCAGCAGAAAACTAAGACACGAGGAACGTTTGCCTAATTTCCCGTTGTAAATGAAAAATGCAACACCAGGTTTACAGCCATTACTGAGGCTGCCATACACAGAATAACAACTCATCCACTTCTTACGCAACGGATTTAGCCATCAAGTCTCCCACACCCTTCACATCCCTACCACGGAGGAAGAAGTGCCGATCGTCTGCAGCTTGCCTGTAGAAAAGTAGTCACTTCCGAGGGAGTTTGGCGTACGTTAACTCCCGCTACTAAAAACGTTAAAAGTGAACATCCTAGAGCAGTAAACACCTCTTCCTCGGTCCCATTTTCGAGACCAGGCCTTGGGGGCTGGGCGCTGGAAGCCGTAAAGTAAGGCTAATATCACGACGTCTTTGTATAACCTTAACATAGCGAGGCTTCAACGACTCTTGCTACACACGGCCGGGGTCGCGGCCTGGCGCTGGCTCCTTGGTTGCACCGCTGATATGTTACTTTGTGTTGCATTTTTAACTCCATAAACACGAGAGGGAGAGGGGGTAGAAAAAGTGGCTGAATTTATGCTGGCGGGGAGAGAATTAATAGTGTTATCAGCGCAGCTGCAAAGGCGCTTAACAGTATTTATAAGAACGAACTTTGCTTGTAGTTTCTCTCTCAAATGGTAGACGTTTCTGGCTAGGCTTTGTAAGTTTAGATATTGAAAAAACGCGGGAAAATGCTTATTACACTTAAATTAAGGTTTCAATGCTTCAACGATTTCGAATCCTGAGTTGAGCTTTCCAAGCTTTGATCTCTTTAAAGAATTCATATATGAATGCAAAGAATTCATGAACTGCATGTCTCGAAAGTTGACGCGTGTAAGAGTGTACACCGATTTCCACCACGAACCTATATATCCACTTGGATGTCAGGCTTTCTGTACAGAAAAAGTCTTAAAGCAAAATAAGAATTAATTCCCTTACAGAGATCTTGTGTAATCCCCTTGAGACATGAAATAACTCAGTTCTTTACCACCTTTCTGTCCTCTAGAGCTCGAAATAGCTTATCGATAAGAGCAGAGTTTTTTCATGCCTTTTCCAGATGGTACGTCCGTTTATTGCTGATGGTACGTTTAAATGATTGACTCGTAAAGTGCCTGGTATTATGGATGAAGACTTAAGGAGACGCGAGCGAAAGCTGTATAGTCTAGTCGAGATGAACAAGATATTGAGAAGCGTATGTCCCCTTCAGTTTCTGACGTTGCATTACTGAAAATCCCGATGACGACGTGCGTGTTATGAGCGGCGGCGTCTGACCTCTTTTCTTGTGAAACAGTTCAGCCTTGAAAGGACCAGTTCGCGAGGGATATATTGATATGAACTGGTTACGCCAGTGCACTTTTGAACTCCGCTGAACTCAGCGGTCTCTTGAGAAGCTCATAACAAAGACGGATTATAGCGGGAGAGAGACACAAGAGGAGGAGGAAGGGAAGAGGTCAGAACTCACTCGGGGGTAGAAACGCGGAAATGTACAACGAAATGACTTGAGAGGGAAGAAAGAGCGAGGAGAGTTGAGGTGGCGAGGTTGACATGGAATAATGCCTCGTAATCAAAGGCTTCAGTGTCTGCGGCGGCAGGACTTGCTCTCTCAGGAGGAGAGGTGGGTAGGGTTGGGACACACGTGGTTTTATTCCATGACGACCATACTAGACTACTCCGTAATAACAGAATGCTCTCTGGGTGGAGCTAGTAGGTATAGTGGTGAAGGGTTTCTCTATCTCCTTCCGTAACACGTAAGAGTGAACACAGGGTTTGCGACCAGCAGCGAAGGTCTATATAACGGCAGCACTATTCCCTGGTCTTGTCGCATCTTCGGAAAGTACTTTTTATAAGATCTCTGTGGAGTACTTAACTGCTGCACGCAATGCTTACACTCAGAGTTCGATAACAGGGAATTTTGATCTGAAGATTTAAATATACCGGTACTGTGCTACGTATAAACTGGTGCATTGTACAAACATCAGGAATTCAAAAACATAATTGTCACTTAATCACAAGATTTATATTTGTCATTTAAAGAGTTTACAAACATTTTCTGGATTTTATAAAATTCGCAAAGGAAAATAATTCAGGGAAATGTATATACCTTTGATGAAGTTATATTTATATTAAGTAATTGAATTTAATTAGGTAATAAAGATGTGTAATGATGAAAGTAACAAAAATTATAGTAGAATTCTTTGTGTATGTGTGTGCGTGTGTGTGTACTTAGAATTTTTCCATCTTAAATTAGGTCTTTTACTTCCTAAATATCTTCGTTTTCTTTCTAAACGTACGGTAGTCGAAGGATTCATTGTATCAAATGATGAGCTTGCTCTTTAACTTGATGTACAGGTGTATCTGTATATTATAATTTTTCCTTCGACATACTTGTTTTCATATCAATTTTCTGTGATTTTATATGGACGTTCTTTTCATTAGAATAATGACGAACCACAACTTCATCATCTGTGTATTGTTTTACTAGATTAATTCATAACCTGAGAAGCATTCCTGTAAACATTTATTCACTTTTTTCATTTATGAATCGCTTTTAGTTGGAACTGAACACTGTAAAGACATAGGTAAACCTGATGGCTTCAACCACTTATATTTTTACAGATTCTTTTGCACGACTGAGAGCATTCCATGCACCACTAGGTACAAACCTCGAAAATGAACGACGAATAATTCCGCTGACTTTACAACCAAAAGGTATTTGTTCCCTCACAGATATTTGATGCTCGCAAACACCACCGTCTATTGTCGGGTGTGGAACATGTATTTTCGACCCTCCTAGAGTCTTTTCACCGTCTCGCGTTCCATTCTTGATGTTTTTCCATTCCATTTCTGGTCCTTTTAATGCGTCCAACGTTGAAGTAAATTCTCGCACTCAATAATAAGGCAACGAATTCTCAGAATCATCATCATCTAACAGCAAGTGCATTGTAGTATTTGTCCTTGTACGTACGTTCGTATATCACATCCCGGGTTTCCCGAACGAGTCACGGCGGCCGCATAATCGACCAGAATAACCCATTCTCCACCTCGGTTATTCTCGTCTCCCTTCCCTCCTTTCTTCAGTTCACGGGCAACAGAGAGGTCGGAGTAAACACATAGATATTCCCAGTTTCCATTCGCAGACTTGAGTCCGTGAAAACCAACCGACCCCTCCCTCCCCACGGCCCAGGGAGATTACCTCGCTACAACGGACTTTCTAACGAGGGAATTTTGCTGAAGATTTAGGTTGGTTAATGCGATCAGAACTGCATGGAGGTCATTGATGAATTATGTCAATCCAAATCGGAAGTTGAACATGGAGGAAACAAAGGACGGATTGATGATTACTCTCTGAAAGGTTTTACGAGGAAGTTAAGATCTGTTGGCTTTGGGAGTAATCTTGCTGTTATTATTCTGGTTAACCAATAATATCCTGAACACCTTTTACGTATAACATCCCAGCAGCCCATGCTTCCGAACCTCAATTCATTGTTAATGATTTTCATCATCTTAAAGTTTCCTGCCGTAAAACCGTGCTACAGTATATTCCATACTAAATATAATTACATGCGATGTTTCATGTATAAAATTACCCATCAAATCTCTTGAATATAAAATCGGTAGGATATAATACGAGTAAATGTATAGTGATCGTAATTCTAATTTTAATTCGTAGTTGATTTTTGTAGGCCTTTCATATCTTACGACGTGTCGTAAGTTATGTTGCGTCAGATATACGGGAAAAGTTTTCAGATATCGAAAAGACCCCTGATCTGTTGTGCCTTGATATCCTTCGTATGATAGTACTACTGATATTAATGATAATGATATTAATGATAATGATGATAACAATAGTACTAATAATAATGATTAATTTAATAAGTGACTTTATGATAATCATCAGATGGGTGTATCTCTCTTTCCCAAGAGTGTAAAGATACCTTCATTTCATGGTCAGCACCACGGCCGTGTATCAAGACAAGGGAAAGAGGAAGTCCTCCCGCGTCTAATGAATGTCAAAAAGAACGATTTAGTGACGCGTGCATCAGAAATTGTGTTCCTTGTTTCCCTCGTTTTTTTTTTTTTCAGAGTCTGCCTCGTGTATTGAACAATTACTAAATGATTATTCAGTTAAATTGTACGAGAATTGCTTTCTTCGGCTTATGACAATGACCTCTTCACATGAGATTCTAATATTGTCCTCAGCTTTGAAAACGTGAAGCACTGTTTGATTTATATCGATCATTGTTTTCACAGACTGAAGTAGAATTCTCATTCCTTTGAAGCTACAGTCACCTCCAGGAGATCATTCCCTAATTCCTGGTAAGCTGCGATCTGGTCATACTCCACAGCATCCCTCTTAGTTTGGACGTAAATTCTCTACCCATTCCGAGGAACGCACTAAATCAGTATGCATTAGGCAGGGTTCGCTAGACTTTTATACGGCTTCTTAATCGGTTGACAGCACGATAAAGATCTGGAAAGGCTCAAGGAGGTGCTATGTTACTTTGATATCCTTACACAGATTATAGCTTTTCAACAAAGCTTTACGCATCACAGAGCAGCATTTTCATGAAAAAAACAAGGGATCTGGTCTTTTATATCTTTCTTTAGACGTTTTACTTTTGCCTTCATCACAGTCCCATCGTAAACAGATTAAACAACCATGGTGACATCACATGTCCTTGACACAGATCCCTCAGCACCTAGAACACCTCACTCTCTTCTCTTCCTTCATCGCACACCCGTCTTACTCGAGCATCTCTCCTCCCACATCATACATTCGTAGCCCCTTCCACAAGGCATCTTTATTAACCCTATTATAAACTTTTTCCAGATCCATAAATGTCACAGACAGTCCCTCTCTTTCTCTAAGTATTTTTCGTGCAGATTATATAAAGAGCAAACCGGGTCCACACATCCTCTGTCATCCCTGAAGCTGCATTACACCTCTCCAATCTTGAACCATCCTTGCTGTTAGAGAGTACAGTGTACTTTTTCTCTTCTTCTGAAGAGATAGAAAAATCGGTAGTTGAACAACAGTCTTAGAGAACCTCAATTTTCACTGTCGTTGAATTAGACATTTAGATTTTGGGAAGTTTGTGTTGGGCATGATGAACTCTGCGGTAATACTCTTCCCATTTGAAATAAAAAAAATGTTTCCCTGCCGGTGTCATGCGATTTGATAAATATAATGCCAGATTTATTTCCCATGCATAGATCAATATTCAATTACTATTAATCAGGCAATAATCCGGCGGCTTTATGGTTGTCAAAACAAAATTTTTGAAATTCATACGCACTCCGTACACATGGGTGACTGGTGCAGTTTTCACTGCCACACACTGGCCTGCAGTGTATGTATTTCTATGCAAAGAGATTTAGGCAATGTTGTACACACAGCCAGTGAAGTTATTTATCTTCTCTTACATAAGAGGTGTAGCATAATATTTTCACATATAGGTATATATATATATTTACGAAGATTTTGGGGGAAACTGACATTGCCTAGAACGCTGTTCCTTTGGATGCTGTTGGAATGCATATACAGATACGTTTGCTTTACATCTCAGAGTAGATCGTATTCTCGCAGTAGCAAGGAATACACGACCGAGCCACCAGCTGGTATTCCAGAGCCCCATAAACATTGCACCACCATCTCGCAGTAGCGAGAAATACACAACCGAGCCACCAGCTGGTATTTCAGAGCCCCATAAACATTGCACCACCATCTTCAGCGTCACCCGACTGCTCGCCCCATTTAGAAAAAAAGATCATCCAATTCCACAGTCAACCTGACTCGGTGCCTCACCTCTGCGAGGCTTTCCGCGATCCTTCTCCATAAAGAATTATCTTCGACTATAAAACGCTTGTGGCAAGCGACGCCTCCCTACCCAGATCTCATGCCACCTCGCTTAATATTGCCGTTATTAATAACAGCGGCTTAAGCCTCCGCACTGCTAGATGTAAAGTGGAACAGAGCGGTAATTATTCAGTGGGAGGGTGCTGCCACGTGCGCCTCTTATACAAGAGGGACTGTGGGGACGGAGGCTCCCAGAGAATAGTTTGTATCCAACATCCTCAGATGATTTAACTGAATATACGATGCAGGTGAGAGAGATGAGGTGAAACCACAGAGTATGAAGAAAGGTGATGTATTGATGATGATGAAATGTACATCGTTCAGGGGGGACTTGAAATATCGCAGGAAGGAACAATATTCATTGAATTAGAGAGAGAGAGAGAGAGAGAGAGAGAGAGAGAGAGAGAGCCAGAGAGAGAGAGCCAGAGGCGTTAACTTCATCTCTTGCATGAATTGCATACGTATTTTTCATATATCATAACCATTACACACAGAATGTTCTCCGACTTTCATGAACATATATCACAATTATATTTCTTGGGAGTATAGCTTCAGTGGGTGCTAAAGTGGTTTGGATACTTGGAGAGTATGAGTGAGGAGAGACTGACTTAAAAGGATGTACGCGTCAGACGTAGAGGGAACAAGGAGGAAGGGGAGACCAAAAGACGAGTGGTACTCAGGCACTAGTTAAGGGACGAGTGTGGGTCAGTTTTCTTGGACACTAAACCAACGCCTCTAGTTCTCACGCTGCGTAGTCTTGTTGACACACACTGCTGTATGGTCGGATGTCTGTTACTAAGACTTTGAAACTCATTTGATGTTATCATTCTTAAAGATAACAAAAAGATAACTTATTCAGACTTCCTGTTTGAAGGTTTTGTCGTAGCCCAGTTTCTTCCACATTCTGAAATCTAAACTCTGAAGGGAAAACTGTATCCTTTTCAGACATACACGAACGTCATCATCTTTACAGATTTCCTCAGTTTCAGTTGATTTTTTGAAGGACATTACTCACAATGTAGATGAATTTGCCTTGCTGTAAAGTGTACAGTATGTCTTTTCAGACTATTTTTGTAAACTGATACTTTACGTTTCCTGTAGGTGAAGTTTATGTTCTCTGTTGTAGACGATAATCTACTTCGTCATTGCACCACATCAAACTGTGTAGTGTTCTTCACCTACGAGCAAGAACAGCTCGTATCCGTAACAGTCATAAGTGATCCTGTTTGTCCTCGCCAGCCAATGAGTTTAGCTCATTCATAGGTAACAGATGAATTCCATTCGTCCTTGACGTTATCAGTGTTAATGATGTCAACAACGACTATAACGTTTACAGGCACATTTTCTCTCTCAGTTGCCATTTGCCTGCTCTTCCGGGTCTGTGAGTGGAGCCATTACACCGAATATTCCCAGAACTTCATGGGCGAGCTTTAAAGTCGAAACTTGTCTTGCAATTTCTACTCGTTTTAATTTTTCAACTACTCCCCACCTGGTACCATTGTATGCTAAATTACGATTCAACACTCCCTACTCCACCGCTCATGTTATTCCACTCCTGTTGGCATTTCCCGTTCTTCCGACTTCGCTTCGACAAGAATAGTTTATCTTTTTTCAGCGTTAGACGTAACTTGCAACAAAAATATTGGAAAGTGATTTTTCTTTTATAGGGAAAACGCGAACTCGGCACTGACCTACGGACCCGCGCCCGGTAGACAAGGCTGGCTGCCTCAGCTCTGCAGGAGCCCTAGAAAAGATAGGAGGGACTCCTGGTGCAGGATGCAAGTAAGATAGTATTCAGACGTGTATACCAGTCAGTTTCATGTTAGTAATGCAAATTTTTGCAGACATCTTTTACTAGAAAGAGGCATTTAGACCGATTCTACTCAGGTTCCAGTGACTGTCATATTTTTTTTCAAGATCATGCCGTATGTTTAGCGTTTATCATGAACGACTGAGAATTGAAAGGATGGCGAAAGAGATGTATAGAAGACAGATGGAGAGACTAAGCAAAGACTTAGTTGATATAGATGAGATGCAGATGGATGGGATCGAATACAAGTGACTGGACGTAAACTTAATAAAATAATTTGGCAACATGAGGTCCAATATACATTTCATAGGAAACATTATAAGTTGTACAGGAGATCTCAAAGGTAACATATGCGAGTATGAATTGAGTACAGCAGCTCAAAATGAGCTACACAAGGTAAGCGAGAAGCCATAGCCTGTTTCGGAAAACTGACGCGGGGTATACACACATACCTGACTCGTGTGATGGAGTGGACACCTAACGTACAGTGAGAAGAAGGAGGAGGGGAATAAATCACCCTGGACAGAGCGGGCCGGGGAATGATGGTGAGAGGCTGGCACTGTGTGCGATGAAGACCTGATGGAGTAAGACGGATGGGGATGAAGTGGAGATGAAACTTCCCCTGCAGTCTCTCGACTCGGCTTCAGCTGTTAAGAGAATAACTTCAGCAGTTTCACCATAGGTGGGTTTCAGTACCTGAAGTATATGAATGTATCACTCGATATCCGTCTCTTTTTAGCTCCCTTCCTCCTCCAACTTTTATTTTCCCTTATTCTCCCTCTCCTTTTTCCTCTTCCATGATCGTAACTCCCATCCCTCTATCCCTTTTCTTCCCTACTATTCCCTTCCTACTCTATTCACCCTCAGTCTCACTTCCACCCTCCCCTTAGAAAATCATGGAATCTCGATCGTCTCGTAGTGAGGAAAAATAGTCATTCCTCACTCGTGAGATTTATTCGATCTTGAACAGTGATGGACCAAGCGCTAATCACCACCCACCACACTTGAGAGAAGCCCCTCCGCTAACGTAAGTGCAACGTGCGTGTGGTGGTGAGAGCGGTTACTGTGGCAATCAATCACTTGGGCAGGAGTTCATGCCAAAGAGGTCCAGACGCTGGTTGAAAGCCATAAATGGTCAGTATAGGGGAGGGGAAATTTGGTGTCGGGTGGTAAACAAGGAGGTTACACAAGGCTCTGCATGATTAATCGTATCGGTTGAGGGAAGGCAAAGCTGGTCGAGATTGGGTGTTGGGAAGGTTTAAAAAGGGGCTTTACAGGCGACAAGGCGAGATTGGACTGAAGCGGAGGTGGTTGGTCTAGCGTATGTGAGATAAACTTTGAGTCTGGTCGCCCTTGACCAGTGGTAGGGTATGATAAGAGTTTTAGATTGCCTAAAAGGTAAAGGCTTCGGCTCGTGATAGGTTGTATATACTAGCCGGCCCTTGCGATCCCGGTATTAGTTACTTATGTAGTAAAAAGCAAGGTGCAATAGGAAGTGGGACGCGGCGGAATAAATTGTGTGCTGAGAACGGGTCGTTGTTTACTGTCTCCCTAGAAACGTTTGGGATTACGGGATGAGTCTTTTAGTAAAGCTTGTGAAACCGAGGTTTGAGGAACGTTGCTGCCTTACCGAGTTGGAGTGAACGGGATATCATTCTTTCGTCGGGTTGCCATGGGATGAGAGGCCAACTTGTGCAAGAAGGTTTCCGTTGTTTAAGCGAGTGTGGTACAGTCGCAGGTTTAATTATGCTGGGGTGTGGCTTCGCTGAGGTAAATCTATAGAGAATTTGGTGCTCAGGATTGGGATGTAGAGCCTAGTCTTCTGTTATTTCCCTCCTGTTTTAGAACGAATTAGTGACACTGCCTTATGGCTCGCTCCCTCTACATCTTGAAGTGCTGGGTCTTTGAGTTTTGAAATATGTTTTTACATATATTCTGCAAATACGCATACGAAGTTTCCATTTCTTGTTCGCAAGCGATAAGGGGAAGACTGGTTTGTATTTCAGCTTCTTTGAATGCATGGTCTTTAGTTGAAGACTGGTTTGTATTTCAGTCTCTTTGAATGCCTGGTCTTTAGTATCAGGCCAATGCAGAGAGTCTCTCGCGTTATCAGTAGACGCTAATCTTATCTGGTTCCGAGATGAAACCACCGGTTCATGGAACGAACCGCCGTTTCAAGAGGCGTCAGATGGTGTCATCTTAAGGCTGGTGACCTTGAGCTACTTCATGTAAGCATATTCTAAGACTTCATACGTCTCATTCATTCTGAGGACGCGGATGTTTGTTCCGTAGGTGCTTTCCTAAGATCAGAGGACCAATTTGTTGTATGTATCTTCAAGGGACGAGACAGAAGTCTTTCATACTGTAGGACAAGAAGCCAGTGACCCCTAAATGTTCAAATGATGTAAATGTAACAATATGTTGTAGAGAAGAACTGGGCTAAAAGCTTCTTTTATTTCGTACGACGCAACTTGTGATGTGTCCGCGTAATGTATCTAGTACCTCCTGAATACTCCAATATTACATTATTACATTATCCTCTTATCCAAATAGTTACATAGATGATAAAATCACCCACTGCTTTTATAAGCTACATCCCCTCGTGGATAAAAGCTTCATTTGCTTATCTATGAAAAGAAAAAAAAAAAACATTCAGGGACATCGGTTTAGTTACGAAGAATTTCAGCCCGTAGCTGCTTCGCCTAAGCGTTCATTGTTTCCATTAGAATAGCGTTTTCTCCACCACGAAGCCGGAGCGCTGTACACACCTATCCTATTTTATGAAATTACCGGATTTTCTACTCTTGAAATTGAGGCTGATGTTGACAGAGCTGGAAGTGGACTTGGTTATTGCATTAGTCTCAAAGTTTGTCCAACAGTTTTTTTTTTTTTTCCCACCGATTCATATTTACCCTGGCCTCCTCTCGCCCAAGCCGCTCCCAAATAAAATGTCCGGCTGTTGTCGCTGAACTCCCAGCGTTACGCCATGATCCGCTTTTGTTTCTGACAGAGTAACAAGACCGGAGAGAGAGAGAGAGAGAGAGAGAGAGAGAGAGAGAGAGAGAGAGAGAGAGAGAAAGAGAGAGAGAGAGAGAGAGA
>JAYMFT010117052.1:0-13366 GCA_038088735.1 Panulirus argus
TATATGAAGGTTTAGAAATGGTATATACACAAAGCCAAGGGCAAAGCGCGTGTAAAAACTCCCACCTTTGAATACACAAGGACTAAACACAAACAGAAAACATAAACACATTCATCTTGTCCCTCTGGCTTAAACTCCAGCCGCTAGTTCTCTCTCTCACACGCACAATGAGAAATATCTACACGAGGGGAAAAAGTGTCTGAAATAAAGATATGAACAGAGATGGGTAAAAAAAAAAAGGAATTTAAAAGATACTGGTTTACCTTTATGGATGTAGGACACGCCAGGGGTCGCTCCTTTGTTTCTCTTGTCTTTGTGTTTGTGTTTCCCTCTGATCTTCTTTTCTGTCTCACTCTCTCTCTACTGACGAATCGATACCCACAAATTCCCCACTTGCTCTTTACATGTCTTCCCATCTACCCACCTACTGATTGATCTCTATCTACCTACCTAAACGCACCTTAAAATGCCACAATCATAGTACCTGTTCGGTAGAATTGAAGTGTCTCCACCGTGCGTGTGTGTGTGTGTGTGTGTGTGTACCGTAAAAAGAATGAGTTTTGTGTATATGTGCGTTTATATATATAAATATAAATTTCTTGACACGAGAGAGAACCATGAGAAGGTCAGATCAAATGATATGGTGAATAAGGATCGCTGTTCCTCTGTCAAGGAATAAAGTACTGAAAACTGAATGGTTGGGCGGAGGGTCAAAACAAACAGGGAATCAGACATTAGCAACGACAGACGCTGCTCTAAGCCCATCACTCCAACACATCACAGAGACGGGAAGTACCGCCCCTTCATAGGCGTCATGGCCCATCACACCAGCTCATAACTACAAGGATAAATAATTCAGTTCAGATATCCCATCTGTCTGAGGGTGACATTTCCTCTGTCTGTTGTAAACGAAAATGCAGATCTCAAGAACATAAGGAGATGATGGATGACATGTTTTGGTCTCCGAGGCCATAATTCCAGTTCTGGATTCAGTTCAGGATGATGTCGCGTGTGACGCTGGGAGGCACGACGACGCCTGAGGGGGAACTACGGACGCGTGGATGGTGACGTGTGACGGACGCGCACGCTGGACGCATGGATGATGGCGTGTGACGGACGCACGCGTGACGAATGGCAGGTGAAGGACGGACGCTTGGAGGCAGGCATGAACTGCCAACAGACAGGTACAAACTGTTGACAGACGTATGGAAGACGGCACAAAACTACTGACCGAGTGATGGATGACAGTGCAAACTACTGACAGACGTATGGAGTATGGTGCAGACTACTGACAGACTTATGGAGGACGGTGCAGACTACTGACAGACGTATGGACGACGGTACAGGCTTCTAACAGAAGTATGGAGGACGGTACAAGCTACTAACAGACGCATAGCGAACGGCACACTACACAAAATGAATGAGACACGACACATATTACATGTGACAGACGACACCTCTATGTGTAATGCATGACATACGGCCTATACTAGTACAAGACGACATATCACTGACAGCAAACATATGATAACCAGACGAGACAGCATGACTGACAAGTAATATGTTATGAGTGACGCACAGAATCTCGGTGGAACAGAAACCAAGTACATAAATAAATCATGTGAAAGGTACGCTTCGAAAGTCATTGCAGATACATCCCTCACACCAGGGCATAAGCAGTCACTTTCATAATCGCTCTGCTGAACCTGGTGTTTGACTTGTATCCCAAGGCAATGCCAAAAGGGGCTCAAAAAGTAATGGGACGAACGTTTGAGTTCGTGTGACAAATGTCATATGATTCACCCTGCTAGTCAGGAGATGAACACGACTAATATTCACAGATTTATTGTCGAGGGCTTCCACTCACCGTACTGATAAACTTAAATGAAATACATAAAGTGATGGTTAAATGAAAAAAGAGAGAGTAAGTAAGAATTACTGCACCATTCTTCAACTCCAGGAATGATATAGGCACGGTAAATTGAGAGGCTGGAGCTCAAGTTTATCCTTACTATTGTCTTTGTAACAAACAAGTGAAGGGATGTCAATCCTGCAAGGTATTTTTTTCTTCTCGTTTTCCGTCAGGCGCGTGCCTGAGAGAGTAGAGGGTGGGGAGAGGGCCTTTACTTTGCTATTCTTTTTTTTTTTCTACTGCTTTTACGGAAACGTATTTCTATCTTAAAGTAGTGTTAAGGCCAAGACTACCTCGCTTTGGACCTGGAGCCCGGGTGGCCTGTCTATCCACGCAACTTTACGTAACTCAAACTACTCAATATGTGGCTAAGACTCAGCTAATTACGGTACGAGGTAAATACAGACAATAATAACATAGGGTAAGGTAAAATAAAGTTATATTTATACGGGTGTCGGAGCTCCAGAGTATCACGTTCAGTATTAAGAAAAAAAAAATGTTTTAGAGCAGAAGTTCGGTGATTAATAAGTAATTATCCTAATTACATAAAAAATTTCAGAATTTTCTTCACCTTTGACAGTGAAATTCACATGAATTTCTAATCAGCTGGTAAGGTGACCGAAAATGAACGTAATTTTCAAGATGGGGGCGTCCCAGTTAGTTGCAGAGAGTGGGTATAATTACAAGAGACTTAAATTCGAAAGCTTTTACTGATCGAATACCTTCGTGATGGGCGGAAAGTTTCCTGATTTTACTGTTATTGTCACTCATCCCTCACCCTCAGTCCTGTCTGAAGTGGATCTGAATAACAGAGGAAAGTACAACAGAAGAAAATGCAGATCATATTCTGTTAGAGGCGACTTCATTTCACGAAGTAATTCAGTTACTGTGGTGATTTATTGTGCTGTAAGTGTGTGCAATGGTGGTTAACGTTGTTGACTATGAGTTCACTCATGGACCTTGTCCAGGTTCGATTTCTGGGTGTGGCAGTCGGCCCCACTGCCAAGTCAGGTGTTCTTGCCCTGCTACAGGCGCCGACAACATATCAAACTACCACAGAAAACACTCTGGCCTATTTGCAATTCAAACACCTAAAGGCACCTTCAACCATCCTAGGCTATACAACGAAATCCTTAACATCTGGAAACTTGCCAGCATATCCCCCAAAACCATCTGGCTTCCTCCTACCGGACTGTTTCACATATATCCTCGGCATCCAGACTCCGCGAAAAACTAATCCACAGCAGAATGAAAGAAAAGAAAAAAGAAATAAATCCCACTTTCACCCACACAACATGGCTCCAGACCCCAACCATTCCACCATCACTACACTTGTACACTAACCACACGAAACATATCCGAGATGAGTTCAACCAACCACAGCCCAGGCCTCCCAACTCCCACACGGTGGCAATCTGCATCAACAAAGCATTCAACAGTGTTCCCCCGACCACATCCTCGCACAAAAAGATACTTGACACCACTCTGGAAACGGTGACAAAAAGTGGCTGGGCCAATATGACTGCATGCCGCCGTGACAGTCACTCGCAAATGGCTTTAGCTCTATATGTCTAAAAATCCGCGATGGAGTTCCCTAAAGAGCAAGTCTTTCTACAACCCTCTTCGGTCTCTTCCTACACGACCTCCCGTTACCTCTAGCGACACGAAGACCCATTCGTATGCAGACGACTTCGCAATCACATCACAACACCTGACACAGCAGTAGCAGCGGCAGCAACGAACGTGCAGAACTGCAGGACACATTTGGAACACTGGCCCACCTTGAACAGGATGTCTCTGCTTTTCTAAAGAAGTCTCTGTTCACCACGTCAACCAAAGACAGTCACCTTAAACGGTCAATCACTCTTGCTGAACAAAACACCGACCATTCTACGCGTCACGTAAAACACACACACGACATTCCCTCCCCACAACAATAACAGCAAAGCAGAAGTAATACACAAACTAGATGCCCTTAGAACTCCAAGTGGCACCAGATTTGGACAAAGAAAAGCATCCCTGAACATGGTCTGGCGGTGAACTTCTCACTCAAAAGGGGTCCATCATTCCCTGTTACTGAGTGCAGTACAGCCTTGGATCCTATGAAAAGGGATCTTAGGTTAAAGAATACGGTATCAAGCGCTTTCGTATAATTACATCGTCAGGACTGAGTACAGATAGAGAGAATCAGAATATGATATACCCGCCGCCACTGGGCGAGGTAGGCAAATGAATTAAGGAACAGGTGAAGGGAATAGGCCACAGGTCACCCTCGACGACCTCACCTGGTTCTCTCTATCTGTACTCAGTCCTGACGATGTAATTATACGAAAGCGCTTGACACTTCCTATTTTCCGTTTTCTTGTGGTTTTATCTTCATCTTATGTAGACTCGCTACTTGTGTACTTTTTCGATATATATATATATATATATATATATATATATATATAGGAACAACATCTTTATTGGCCAACGTTTCGAAACAGAACTTGTTTCATCGTGAGAGCCTTGAACATAGAGTCTCAACTATTTCCATGAGAATATGAACTTCACATATGACGTAGAAATTAATCAAGTTTTTTTTCCCTCTCTGGAAATAGCATTCAAGTGACTAGGTAACTCGTTTGAATCGTCAGTTTACAGACAGCCTACGCACATTGGCTTGTGAACAAAGATTATTTTCATTCATTCATTCTTATCAATTTCAAACGTCACCATATTGACACTTTGACTAACACAGCTTTTATCTTTCGCTCTAATCATTCTTAGATTTAAGGACGAGTTATTGTTTTTCAGAATTTTCTTTTGCCTTAACGAGTTCCCTCGTAAAATTTCGCTGACGTATGTTTGAAACGGCGTTGCTGAATTTTCAACTCAAACAAAACCTCTAATCACATATCTGTTCCGAGAGCAGTGACTCACTTTCCCATAATATATATTTGTCAACAAAGTCTCAGTCTTCGTAAAAGAGAAAAATTCAAAACCTGCTACGCGATTTTATCAACAAATTTTAGTTAGAATGATATTCAAGACCACTGATAACATCAAAAGTTTATCATGAATTTCAAGATGTGTTTCCTTGAGACTTACAGGCGTCTCTTTTATATAAATACAAGTGCGATAGGTGAAAGGCATCGTATATTGGTAAACTTACGAAACACTTATATTCTCGAATAAAGGAAGATTTCGGTTGCTAGGCTCGAACGGTCTCTCTGGTCTCTCGGCTATTAGAAATCACTCATACGATGATTGTCACTCCTTCCAGTGTTCCTGGTCTTGGGCAGAGGTCCGTGGGGATAGGACTGCTTGATCACAGTAGCATTATATAATGATAAGCTCATCATTAGCTTATATGAAAGCTATACCAAGCTTATTTGTTTCTAATGGCAGGTATGGTAAGAATTATTTATTGTACGGTTTTATGTAATACACACACACACACACACACATATATATATATATATATATATATATATATATATATATATATATATAATTGACCAAAATTCCTCACAACTTTCCTCTCTCCTTTGACGGTTCTGTAATTTCTCCTCTTGACTCAAAGAACATACTCAGTAAAACTGTAACATCCACTCTTTCTTGGAAACCCCACAATATGGGAATAGCTAAGTCTGCCTCGAAGTGCCTAGGTGTTCTGTTTAGATGTCGAGGTTCCTTTTCTTCCGAACAACTGCCTCGTTTATACAAGGAAATGATTCGTCCTTGTATGGAATACTGCGCTCCCATTTGGGGTGGTTCTAGTTCTGCATCCTTATTTGACAGAGTCGAGTCGAACCCGATCCGAAATATAAACTTTTCCAGGCTAATTTCAAAACCACTTACCCTACGCCGCAACGTTGGTTCACTTTCTCTCTGCTATAGATATTACTTTGGTTTTTGTTCCAGAGAGATGGGCCATGCAATACTCGGCAAGCTGCTGCGTCACACGATTACTCCATGGCCGTTGGCAACTCAAGGGTGGGCCATTTTGATAACTGTTTCTTTCCCTACACCTCGAAGCTTTGAAACTCTCTACCTTCCCATGTCTTTCCCAATAATGACCTGGCACATTTTCAAAGACAGGTTTTTCACTTCCAAAATTACTTTCTCTTGTCTACTCTTTTTCTCTTTCATTTCAACCGCTATATTTCAATTGGACTTAGCTCGAAAGATGGTCGAAATATCGAATTTAAACTCTTTTACATCGTTCGTCTGAAAAGGGCACCAACAAGTTACTAGATCAGTGGATGACCTCTTGGAACCAATAAACACACCGCTCTAGGATGAGTGAGCATCAAAATATTTTGCTCTCAACTCTAACCTCTTTCAGCTTGACCGTCGAGTGCATATGGCTTTCAGTTTTCTTCCGAGCTAAGTAATCTTTTTGTTTTTTCAGTTACGTTTTTCTTTCTTCGAGCAAATGACTTTAATCACATGCCTGGAAACATATAAAAGAAAGCTACGCTATCTCGAGACAGGTCAGAGAATTACATAAATGTATACAGTCATATCACAAGATGTAATTACGAAAGACAATGCACGACGCTGCAGAGAGTCCATCAAGAAATAAGAAAAATAAATGAAAAAGAACTTAGAAAGAGCAATGTTCCTAAATTCATTTTGCTTTCGGAAAAAACAAAGTGAGGGGAAGTACTGTACAGTCAACTGGCTACCAAACGTTCGAATTTATTGTACAGTTTCAAAATCTGATTGAGCGACCTGGATCTCGCCAAATATTGACACTAATGTATAACCTAAGTGAAAAACACCCAAAATACAAGAACAATACAATAAATTAACATATTACCACAAAATACAGCACAAACAGAAATAATACAAAATACCACAAAAATAAAGCACGACAGAAATAATGCAAAATACCACAAAAATAAAGCACAACAGAAAAAATAAAGCATACCACAAAATAAAGCACAAAAAATCAGAAAATAGAGCAAAACCCCTAAAAAAAAAATCGCACTTCCAAAATAAACCATTTGCCTAAAAAATAAAGAAGCTCCTATTACAATAACTGCAAGAAACACAAACAGACTGGATTCTGAAGAACAGTGTTCAGTACTTACGTAAATGCGCTGGCCACGGCGATGATACGTATATGTATATGGATCTTCTGGATCGCTGCCAACTGTGAGCCATTGACTCGGAACCTACTCTGAAAACGGAGAGACACATGATGAAGACACACTGTTGAGATTCGGGAAAATTGAAAAGCTCTTTATCTAACAGCTTCATGTGTGCTCTCAGTAAACATCTTAATAGAATAATGTAAAAGAAGGGAGTATAACATACAATAAACAACTGAAATAATACACAGGTGTATCGAAAAAATGTAAACCATCACCAGAGAATGGGGGCAAAAGCATTTGTAAAAGTCAAATGTAGCCCTGCATCGCTTTTAGCTTTGGATATTGCGTGATTTAATTTGCAATGGAAATGCAGTGCTTAGAAAATGGAATAAAAGCTGCCGAGTGTGATTTTGAACATCGCATTTTATACGGCAGCGAATATGGCGATAGTGATGAGGGTTATGGAGACAACGGAAAATGTGGGGTTAATTAATGTAACCGTAAATAAAACTTTTATCGCAATATTAACAGAACCTCTGATAATCTTACCTAGCCTAACCTGGCATCCGGGGTTGATCTGGGACTTTAAAAGGCACATCAAGAGTGAAAATCGTAAGCAAGCGGACAGGCGGGCGAAGCGGCTGTTCCTGCCACCGCCCAACCTCGCCACAAGCAGCCATTCCACGCAGTCCCCAGCAACACAATATGCTAATGCTCGAATATTTCAGTTACAAATTTCCGGAGGTTAGGTGAGGTTAACAGAGGATATGTGAGGTTTTTATAGGTTCTGTTGATTCTTTACAATGTTCACCGATGTTGACATTATTTGATGATGTAGAACAATACAATATGCTCTGAATAACGCTCCAAACCTTTTATTCTGTTTGTTTTAAACACGACATCACCACTAAAGCACAAAATAACTCAATATCCGGAGGTAACACGGAGCTAAATTGGACTTGCACCAAAGGCATTAGTTATAATACACATGTTAAGGGTAGTCAGTAGCTTATGGATCACACAATGTTTCGGTGTGTCAGCACAGAGTAATAATACTGGGGTTTGGAGTGTCAATCTTTAGCAGTCATAATATAGTAGAGTGTCAGTCTTGAGTAGTCATAATGTAGTAGAGCGTCAGTCTTGAGTAATCATACAGAGGTTGGGAGTGTCAGACTTGAGTGACCCCACACAGCCAATATGTGCCGTTTCATAATTTGGTTCACACAGACAACTAGGGCGAAGACCTTGGGTATGGTGGAGTTGAAATGTGTGCTAAGACTGACATGAATTAGGACTGAACTACAACCGTGTTCCCGGGGTTAGCCTTATATTGACCCAACCTTAACACACACACGCGGAATCAAGAGTTGGATGGCCCACGAGCGTAAAACACCCTCTCCTCAAAGTACGAATAGATAACTACAAAAAGCTAATCACACATACGAATATAGAGCAAGAAAAGCTATTACCCTAACCGAACATAAACAAGGGAGAACTTATAAGGAAATTTTTAGAAGATAAAAAGATGTTAAGTATATAAGTAATCAGCATGGAGCAAGTAGCAACGACACTCTGGGGTGAGCAAGACTGGCAGATGAAATGTGACGTAACACACACAGCATTGTTACCACAGCGCATGCGCGCAATATACCCGTCGTAATGTGAACTTTTAATATAGCAAACAACCCAAAAAATAACATCTTAAAGAATATATTAAAACAATCTCGAGAATGACCTTTAACACACATAAAGGAAAAAAGTCATTACTGCAAATGAAGTAATTTAAATGTAAAGCCCCAGGTTAGAGAAGTCTGGCGTGGTTAGGTTACTCAGGTCTAGTGATTATATGAGATTCTCTGGGATGATGGCGTGTAGGGGGATGTGTGTGAGGTGGAGTGTTGGAGGTTGTGTGTGAGGTGGAGTGTTGGAGGTTGTGTGTGAGGTGGAGTGTTGGAGGTTGTGTGTGAGGTGGAGTGTTGGCGGTTGTGTGTGAGGTGGAGTGTTGGAGGGTGTGTGTGAGGTGGAGTGTTGGAAGTTGTGTGTGAGGTGGAGTGTTGGAGGTTGTGTGTGTGTGTGTGTGTTGGTGGGGAAGGAGGAACATTAATGAAGTAGTAGTAGTAGTAGTAGAAGCAGTAATAGTAGTAATAGTAGTTGTAGTTGCAGTAGTAGTAGTATTGGCAGTGAAGTGTAAGGGGTAGTAGGGGAACGTGGGGTTCCGTACACCACCAGAAGCGGCTGTTTACGTTCATTCCTCGGTACAGCCAATGATGTCTTGGCTATGTCTTCCCACCAGTACCTGACCAACCCTACTAACCAACTCTCTGTGTCACAGAAACTTCCTCCGTATCACAGGAACTTCCCATGTGTCACAAGAACTTCGTCTCTGTGTCACAGGAACTTCCTATGTGTCACAAGAACTTCCTCTCTGTGTCAAAAAGGAACTTCCTATGTTGTAGGATCTTCGTCTCTGTATCACGGGACCTCCTCTCTGTGTCACTAGATCTCTTCTCTGTGTCACAGGAACCTCTCTGTACCGCCGGGAGCTCTGGATAAAGAAAGCCACAGGTCTCAGCCCTGGCTAAGGGGGAATGCCTCGAAGTTCATGACTTCTGGAGAATCACATTGTCAAAAACACCCACCAATCCACACCGGTCTTTTCATATCATTCTCTGGCATAATTTCCATTGACTTAACACTGTCATCGTCCACTGAAATAAAAAAGAAAAGACAGCTTTTCGCACATAATCATTAATAGGACGGGATACTTAATTAACATATTTAATTTGGAACTCGCTCAGTGTCTTTTTGTGTCTGGTGGTTGGTTGGGCCTTTTGTTGAATTATAAATGGTCCCTCTATTGATTTATTATCTATGTTGTATCCTATTCTCCCACTCACGTTCTTTGGCCTGGTCGCTCGCTGTTACCTCAGCACATTGTCCTTCACGCACACACACACACAGAGAGAGAGAGAGAGAGAGAGAGAGAGAGAGAGAGAGAGAGAGAGAGGGGCATCACGTCCTGTGTAGGTCTACAGGGAATGACACAAACTTCCAATGGTCCAGCTACTGGGCTTTAGAAAAGTAAAAGATGAACCCATATACATGCCACCAGACCTCTTGTCCGAGAGACAAAAATAGAAGCGCTGAATCATTTATCTCCTTTTTCTTTTTTTCCTTTTCCTTTTCAATAGCGATTCACATATTTAGAGTCGTGTGAGCCATGGTTGTGTTTGGCTCATAGTATATAGTTACAGTGTCATGCGCAAGACGAACCTGTTTCCTTCTGCTTACGCAGTCATACGCTAGACGCATCTGCTGCTGTCTGCTGAGCTGTCAATGTACAAGACACACTTGCCGCTGTTGTTAAAGGGGTGTCTGCTTCATCTATAAACGAAGCTGCTTCGTCTTTGGCACTCGAGTAATGACTCGACTCCAACCCCAGTAGCGACCAACAGCGAAGTAGATCTGGGACACACACACCAAAAAAAGGGTCGCCTCTTCTTTGGCCATCCCGGAATTTGTGTCAGCAGGAATTTTTTGGGCATTTGATAAATAATTTAGTAAATTTTGTTATAAATGTCACAGGTGGGTTATCTTTTTTTTTTTTCTTCCCAGTGGAAGGTTCTCTCAGGGTTGGGCCCTAAGGATATCAGGGTTCAGATGGTCCTGCGTCATTGTAAAAGGGAAGGAGAAGAGACCCCAGTCGTCCTATGAATCGCAAGTTTATGGAATGATCATAGGCGACTGAAACGTTCCATGTCTACGATCCAGGGAACGAGGAACATTATCCACGTTCCAGGAAACGGGGATCCACGTCTACGTTCCAGGGAAAGGGGATCTACATCTACGTTCCAGGGAACGGGGATCCATATCCACCTTCCAGGGAACTGGGTTCCATACCTGCGTTCCCTGGAACGGGGATCCATATCTATGTTCCAGGGAACGGGGATCCATATCCACTTTCCAGGGAAAAGGGTTCCATATCCACGTTCTAGTGAACGAGAATCCATTTCTCAATACAACTTTCAATGTATCTCAGTTAACATTAGACGGAAAACAACAAGGAATTAAAGAGCACCTCTCTTCTAACTCCCCCAGTACAACTCACTCTTGCCAAAACTCTCCGTCTGAGAGTGTTTAGAATTTCTAAGGCTCATATATCATCAAGAGAGATATATTAATCTTCATATAAACCAATCATCATATATGCAGATACAGGTGCAAATTTAACGAATTAAGCTATAACTTCGTGCGTAAGGAAGAGCTCGAAGCCCCTGTCTAAATATCCTTCAGTAACGATACATATTAATGCCCCATTCGTTTGGGTCCTGTCTGATGAGACGACATTTGTAAGAGGTAATAGATTACCTTTTGTATCTAGTGCTTCATTTGTTACATGAAAGACATTTGGGCTGCTTACTAGTAAGGCAAGGGGGTCAACAAGCGACAGTGTGTTGACTCTATTCCTTATTCATATATACGATACGTCTGTAGGGAGGACGAGGCTCGAACAGAAATGGTTGGGAAATGGTTTGGAGTTTTTTGTACAGTAAGCCACTCAGATGGTAGGTCGCCTGGGTCACACAAACACCCACACACACACACACACACACACACACACACACAAAAGATATCCATCCTATGATGTGTATTTGTAATAATTACTTTTTCCTATTTTTCATGTCCAAGTTTAGTAAGAAAGAAAAGAATACTTTCTATTTTAGAAAGTCTCAGACTTGACGAGCTCTTGGTCGGATACTGAACAGGAGAGAGACAAAAAAAGGGTGTTCCTTCGTGATGTACGGGAGGCGGGTATCTGCTGGTAAGGCATCAAGAAAGGATGAAGAGATTCTGCTGCTACTACTACCGCCACTACTACTACTACAACAGCAACTTCTAATACTACTGCCACTACTACTGCTGCTGCTGCTGCTACTACTATTATTACTACCAGCACTACTACTACTACTACTACAACAACTTTTACTACTACTGCCACTACTACTGCTGCTGCTGCTACTACAATTACTACTACCAGCACTACTACTAATACTACAACAACTTCTAATGCTACTGGCACTTACCGCTACTGCTAATACTGCTAATTCTACCACTACAATAACTTCTAATACTACGGCCATTACTTGTGCTACTATTACTTTTCTTACCACAATATTACTCCTACTACTAATACTACAACAATAATTACTACTGCTACTACTACTATGACAATAGTATCACTACAGCTATTACTACTGCTACTACGACAAAATTACCACTACTATTACCATTACTGTTGCTACTGCTACAATTACTACTACTTGTATTATCTACTGCTCTTACAACTACTACCACTACTACCACTACTACTACTACTGCTGCTGTCGACACCATCTGGAAAAAAACGCAAAAAAATAGCAAACGACAACAAGGGGAAAGGCCCCACTGAAAATCATCCCAAAGTAGAAGAGGCAACTACGATCCGCCTCCTGTAAAATTCGCCAGGGAAACAGACAAACAAACACTGCTCGAGGCAAGGGGAGAGACGGCACAGTTTAGACTTTTGCCTCACCAGCAGCAGCAGCGACAACAAACAACAGCTAGGCAGTTTAATTTTTTTTTGTGGTCGTCATCCCCAACATTAGTGGAGCAGTTCACAAACTGTCGCCCTGGGAGAGGGTGGGAACAGCCGCCACATTACACACACACACATAAATTTCCTTCTTCTTGATATTCTCTCTGTGTTTGGAGGTTTGTTGTTGCCATATTGCACAGTAAGTATTCCCCTTCCTCACTGGTCTCGTGACGTTATCTATAATATTCTTCCAACGGTGATGTTTCTCCCTGTTGTATTTCATTAATATACACTGTCACGGATGTATTCTTCGGGTGTTATGTTGTTGCCTGGAGTTGTATTGTATCATCTGTTGTTGGTACTGTTGAGACCATGTGTGTTCATACTGTTGGTTTGATGCCGTTATTTTTCGTTGACACTGTTGGCGCTTTGAAAGTGACTTACTGTTAATGTTTACATTCTCTGTTGGCATTATGTTCGTAGCAAGTGATGATGACACAATGTGTAAAGCATATTTGGCTCTTATGTGTATTTTCGTACG
The DNA here is from genome assembly GCA_038088735.1 of Panulirus argus. Taxonomy (NCBI): domain Eukaryota; kingdom Metazoa; phylum Arthropoda; class Malacostraca; order Decapoda; family Palinuridae; genus Panulirus; species Panulirus argus. The sequence continues at coordinate 13,113 of JAYMFT010117052.1, forward strand.
TATGATTATCCCTTTTTCTTCAATGTGCTCTCTCTGTGTGTGTGTGTGTGTGTGTGTATAAGGCCGCGTGCACACGTGTGCTCAAACATCTGTTGTGAACACTTCTGGCAGGTTTGCAGCAGTATTTAGACAGATGTATGCACACATAGCTCAGTGATGTTCACGATGTTCACAACAAGCATGCAGCTTGTCCGGTAATGTGTTGTTTGCATGTTCGGAACGCCTGTTCGAGCACACGTCTCGAAGCGCCCACG
>JAYMFT010117063.1:0-13366 GCA_038088735.1 Panulirus argus
GTGTAATGATCACATCATCAGGGGAGATACGAGAGAGAGAAATATAGCATCACATTCCCTCCCGAAACACAACGCATTGACTCACCAAGAATTATTTTCTCCATCCTCGTCCGAGCATACACACACACACACACACACACCTTCTTCCCCACCTGTGTTTTCCCTCCTTAACGCATATCTCTCCTCACTAACACATTTCCTCCATGTCTTGCATAAATTTCCAACTCGCCATAAACGCTCTCCCAACTCACGTTATTTCTCCCCCCTCCCCAGCACATACTTGCCGTCAATATCACATCTTTCCCTTGCACTGAATACATTATCTTTCCCTTGCATATAACCGTCCTCAACTGCTAGGTTTTAAAGGTGACTCATATCCTTTGGTTATACTGATATATATATATATATATATATATATATATATATATATATATATATATATATATATAAAGGTGACACAACACAACACAAGCATGAAACGTGTCCGTCTCATGAATATCTTTTTTATGAAAGGAAATAAATAAGTATTGAAAAAAAAAAAAAGTGATTAATGAGAGCTCCTCAGGTGTGGAGACCAGAGTCTTGCAGGCAGAAAGGCTGGAGGAAGAGGGAAAGTGAAAACACGGAAGAGACTCCACCCCCATTTTTCGGTGCTCAAGGACGGAAGGATCATAACGGCTAATCTTCGTGTGGTTCTGACGTCACATACCGCCGTCAGTTCAGTGGCAAAGGTCTCAAGGAGTACTGAATGTTTCTCTTGTCTATACCACTCAAAACTATAAAAAAATAAAAGTTAAGCTTTATTTCAGCTTATCCACAACCGCCCTTCAGTACTTTCAAACGAAATGCCCAAACTGCAGAAGGGATCTGGGGTAACGGACTGTTTATAGACATGGAAGTCAGGGTGGTGTGGGGTTTGCTGGATTGATAATGAGAGCGAGAGCGGAGGCGGGAGCTTTCCCTGGAGGGTGATAAATTGTTTCGAGTCGTAGGTCTGGAGACAGGCGAATGGGTTTGCAAGTGGTGTTCCGGGGGATTCCACCCCATCTCTCCCTCCCTCCCTCCCCTAAAGTGGTGGGAGGGGAAGTTGCTCGTGTCTCAGGAGGATGACAAGAGCTCTGGAAGGAGCCAGTCCCACTTAGCGCGGAAGGCGAGAAGACGGCCAAAGTCTCTGGGTGTGTGTGGGAGACTTTAATAAGAGTTACGAAGCTGGTTCTCAGCGAATCCAAGGTAGACTGGAGGGTGAGGGAGAGTGGCTCGAAGAGCGACGTGAACATAATACAGAAGGGGAATGGGGGTTTGTTTCCAGGTGGGGTCCCCCCCCCACCCCACTCCACCCTAGAAATGGCAAGCATGGGAGAGGCTACAATTTCCAGTCAGATACTGGATACAGAAGGTCAGGTCGCAGAAGGCTGCATTCCTCTTGAGTTTAATGGCAAGAGTTCTCGTAGCCGATGTAGGCAACATAAAGAACCTCTCAATTTCTCCGCCATTCTAGCTTTGATGTACTGGTCCTCTCTCTCTCTCTCTCTCTCTCTCTCCTTAACCCCCTCTTGAGCACGGCGGGAACGAATGACGGCCTGACCTTTTGGAATGACCCTTGTAGATCATTCTCTGTTACCGAGGTGGTCATCTACCTCCAAGGCAACACAACACGCGCGTAATTTCACCCCAACACACGCTTTAACCTCAACAACGGTGGTGATGCAGGACTCTTATGAATCACGACCACACAAACCAAGCCCCGGGGACATATATATACTCAGTCGCACCTTGTGGGAAGACTGAAGCCAAATCGACACAGCTACATAGTGTGTCGTGCCCATAAACCATGCGGCAAGGGGGAGGAGGGGGGGGAGAGAGAGACAACGGTCGGCCGCACACTGTAGTGTGCTCGAGTCAAACAGCGACACCCCAGCGGCATGTGGTCAGCTACAGTGTGAAATGAGCACTGCAGAAACAATTGTGTTTTAAGGTCGCCGATTGTTCCGCGCCTCGCGCAGAGCTGTGTGTAATGTCGTCATTCCTCACTAACATAGGCCAAGGCCGCACGATCTCGCACGCCGTGTGTCACAGTAAACAGATTTTCATGCCCAGGGTACATTAGTCACGATAATCATCACTCGTCACGGCTCCCCACTCTATACCGTCTCCACACTGTCAAGCCAGGACATCTTAAATCACACTAACGCCAGTGGCGCGCTGAAAGAGAGGGAAAAGTACGTGTCAGGTCATATATATATACATAAAGCTATGTTCATGACATTGCTTCCCGCCCACACGTTATGTATCGGACGTGTCGCAAGCACATCAACTGAACTTGAAATGTAAAAGTTCATACCCACCCACACACACACACACACACACTGTGCCATGTTTCTGGTTCACACACAACAGGAAACGGGTTAACACAACACATATGGTTGAAAAAAAAATAAACCCACCATGGAACAGTTCATTTTACGTTTGCATGTCACGCACATACACCCATATATCGGTCACGCCATACCACTTGCTCCTCGCATCATGCGCGTAGAGCACATACCATGCGTTACGGTCACATACTCTCACCTGCACCATGGTAACGATGTGGCGAACGGCAGCAGAAAGGGTAACAGACGGCGTTCAAACGAAGCCCATGTTCCTCAGTCCCTTCACACCACCTTGTATTTCTGCCGATGTTGTTGTATCTGTCTCCTCTTGACTTATGTCCATAAACGTTCACTGCCATCTATCTATCTATCCCTTGACTCTCCCTAAGTCCATCACCGTAAATTCATTTTGACTGGTTCTCTGTCTTAATGTCCCGACGAATAATTTCGTAAATAAAGGAAACGAATCACGAAGCACCATTTTTAAAGCTACATCATCCCCCGTGTTCTTAAACCAAAATCTATTTCACTGGTACGTACGGTGGGATTTATATCACTACCCCTCCTGTTGTATGTTAGTTCATCATTACTTCAACGTTATCATTTACAAATCATCTGTTAAGGCGTGTCTCAATCTTTTCCTTATAATCTGCTCGTAGGTTGGGTTATGTTACAATCCTTGGCCTCTCTCGCCTTTTAAAACATTACTGTATTTCGCATCGGTGTATAACTACATCCTTCACTTGCCGGACGACCTGAGGCCACGGAGGCACTGTCCTGGACCCCACGGAGGCAGTGTGGAAGCTGCGTACAGTCCACAGATCTAGCATGAGGCTGCACCAAGGCTGGGTCGGTCGGTCCGTAGTCAGCTTAACACACCTCACCCACCGCACTTGGCAGACACATCCTTTCCGTAGCAACTTCTTTACCAAAATCAGAGGTTACGTTTCATAAGAGCACTGTTGGAGTAAGTGCCACTGAAGTCTTTACCATGGACGAGGGCCAACAGTCCTTCCTCACTAAACGACAATAAACATTGAACTGAATCACTGGCAGCCAGGAACGCTGCTCTCCAATGCCAGTGGCACGATAACTTCACAAGACTGGCCATTACTGCGCTTACGATGAAACTTTCTTTTAAGTTTATAAGTTAACAGATATATAGATCCACCTCTTAGAACGATAAAGTCTCTTTATATATGCACGTCTTTAGAGTAAGGTGGTGGAAATGATTAAATATATTCGAACAGGAGGTGAAAGGGAAAACAGACATATTGATTCCGGGCTGGCGCAACGAACGTTCCACTATACTTCGTTCGTTTTCTGGTGTTCGTTATGTTTAAGGCCAAACAACAACGGCAGAAAAAAAATCAGTAAAGGAGAACTAAGACAAGAAAACATCTTTGGCCGCTAACCTGTGTTATTATATTTAGCGCTTTCGGTGACTATTGTTTAACGAGAAACGTAAGCAGGATTCGGACATTTTCAGTGTGCCTCAGAACGCTCGATTCTCACAATATTTTTCAGTTTTAAGTTTTATGCTACTTAACCAAAAAGAAGGACCTCTCTGCCAGTCTTGCCTCTCTCGACCCACGCATTGCCAAGCTTCTTGCATTCACGAAAACTGCTACTGTTAACGGCAGCAACAGTATCCTGGACCTTCAGATTCATCTGCCTCTCTGTGGCCACCAATGCGATTTAAAGAAGGAAAGCCACCGATTGAAAGACCAATTCGGTACGAATCCTGGGCTAACCTGATTACAGGAAAATTCTTTTCACAATGGAAGCGTGGTGTAAATCTAAATATTTATGATCCGCTAACGAATTCGTACGAAACATGAGCTGCGTTATTGCCATGCACCATCAGGGGAGTATTGATCTTGTTTGTGTTTACAACACGTAAACAACAGCGTTTCTCGGAATTGTATAGCTGAGTAATTCATTGCGTTTTACGTGTGTGTGTGTGTGTGTCTGTCTTTCTGAATCTAAGAGCTTCGTTCCACTGAAGATTCGTAAGATAACCGTGCGGTTTACATTGAAAATTTTTGATGTAACGATGCCGTTTACGTCTGGTAAGGCTTCAACAATGAGACGTTATCTCGTTAACAGAGATGTATTCACTGGTGATTTTCTTTAGTACAGCAGACATCGTTCCTTCATCCCACTTACTGGGCTGGGAGTGAGGACTCCCCTCAGCTCTGCAAGAGTAATTCACACAAAAGAATTATCCCGGCTGTACGTACTTGATCCATCCCAGTGAAGCGGGAATTGAGTAGTTAACGATAACGTATAGCGATCATGTATGAAAGACATATTTCATCGCTGTTTCCCGCGTTAGCGAGGTAGCGCCAGGAACAAACTAAGAATGGCCACATCCGCTCACATCCATTCTCTCTAGCTGTCGTGTGTAATGCACTGAAACTACAGCTTCCTATCCAAACCCAGGGCCCACAGACCTTTCCATGGTTTACCCCAGACGTTTCACATGCCCTGGTTCAGTCCATTAACAGCACGTCGACCCTTGTATACCACATTGTTCCAGTTCGCTCTCTCCATTGCACGCCTTTCACCTTCCTGCATGTTCAGGCACCGATCGCTGAAAATCTTTTACACTCCATACTTCCAACTCCAATTTGGTCTCGCCATTCTTACTTGTTCCCTCCACCTCTGAAACATATATCCTCTTTGCCAACCTTTCCTCATTCATTCTCTCCATATGATCAAACCTTTTCAGTACAGTCTAGTCTGCTCTCTCAGCCACACTCTTTTACCACACATCTCTCTTACCTTTTCATTACTTGCTCGATCAAATCACCTCACACTACATATTGCCCTCAAACATTTCATTTCCAATACACCCACCCTCCTCCGCACAGCCTTATCTATAGCCCATGCCTCGCTCTCACCTTTTGCCATTCTTCACTCAGCCTCTCCTGGTTTTCCTACACACGCGTCTCTTTTACAAACTCACTCACTCTCACCACTCTCTTTTCACCGACGTTGTTTTTTCTCCAAAAACCTTTGCAGACCTTCACTCTCGCTTCTTCCACGTATAGATAAGTTAAGAATTTTTTTACAGATTTTTTCCTCGTCTCCGATAAGACTGTTTACAGATAACATCCTATACCAGTCTCATTAAATATCTATGCATGATATATTTTTCCACAGGTATCTTATCTCCAGTCTTCCCTCCGCATATAAGAGCGACTGAACCAGACCTTCTTAAATGTATTCATATCGTCGTTGATCTTACACGCTGCATGAATTATCCTTTAATATATACGGTTTATCGACAGCAGTATTATTTCCCGCAACACATGTTATTCGAAAAGATACACTACCTTGTTTGTCTGCCATGTGCGATCGTGTCTGGGAATTATGATAACCTGTTATCCTTCGTTTGGCTTGTTATTGTTGTTGTTGTTACGCCCTTGCAGTTCCTGAGTACCAGTTCTTCCATGTATCGTAAGGTCAAAAGTTCAGACAGACCTTTTTGAAGACCTTTTCAGGTTCAATGAGACCGTTTTTTTTTAGTAGCAGCTCTAAAAGAAATTCTGTTTTACGGTCACAAGACTAAGATTATATGAAACGACGCTTCAAAGGAGAACAAATACATTTCAGAGATTATATACCTTCTGAACCATTTTTCAGGTCCTGAGGATAAAGTTCAGACCACGCAGCAATTTCAAAGCCATTTTTCAGACTCTTCAAGTTTGAAAATATATCTTGCTCAAAATTCATACTTGCTTATCCGTCCGAACCCTGCTGGGCTCTGTTGCCAACGGGGGTGGTGGGGCCACGCGTTCCATTTTCTACAGAGGGAGTGAGTCATCTGGTTAATCTCCTTTCCATCTTTAACAAGTGACCCTCCCGCAGTCTGTGTTGTGAGTATAACAGAAAATGAAAAGTAGAGAAAAAGAAGAAAACGTTTTACCGATCGCCACGACACAGATGCCCCGGTTCATAAAAAACGGTTCCTGGACTTGGCGCGTTCACTGGCAAGAGAACGTCGTAGGTCGTCACGCTCGTCAGGCGCACTCCGCGCAGCAGCTGGGTAAGATGGTTCAGTTAAGGTTTGTTGATTTAGGTTTTCGTCGACCATTACTCAGAGCGCAATGGCTGGCGGATGGGTGACTGAACCCGCGGTGTTTACTGAAGACCTGGCATGACTACTCCGTTCCGCTGTGGTAGAGCAGTGTAGAGAATGAATAGTCAAAAGTCCCGCCGAAAGAGAGAGAGAGAGAGAGAATATGTCATTCGTTACCCCAGCCCTGTGACCTAACTGCCCCCCCCCCCTCCCCCTCCCGCACTCCTGTTGCACCTCGCGCCCTTCTGCTCACAGCATCATCCACACGCCGGGCAACTGCGAATGTCTGCTGTAAAAAGAAAACGGGAAACGTTCCCACATGCCGTGCTTTTCACACGCCGACAGTTTCTCATCCCCCCCCCCCCCCCCCACTCCCACCATATTTGGCTTCCGTCAAGCTATCTATCGTCCCTGTATCTCCCTCCCTCCCTCCCTTCTTCCCTCCTTCCCTCCCTCCCTCCTCCTCCTCCTCCTCCTCCTCCTCCTCCTCCTCTCCCTCCTCCTCCTCCTCTTCCTCCTCCTCCTCCTCCTCCTCCTCCTCCTCCTCCTCCCCTCCCCCCTGAGGCCATTCGTCTTGGTGCTCGGATCATTCGCTGGGGACCGACGGAAGGAGAAGTGATTCCCCTTTCCCTGCACTACATACATATCCGCTGTGCCGCCGCTGACTGACACAGATTGCACAAACGCCAGACGGTCCGATCAAAAAAAAGGCTCTCGTCGGTAAAATCCCCGGACCGGAACCGTCGGGCGAAATAGGAGCGCACGAAAGGGCATGGTTAGGGAATTCCGTGTAAAATGTAACATGGTAGCGGAAGGTCCGACACACACACACACACACAAAAGTCCGGCTCCTGCCAAATTGTATTATTCCGGCGGAGTAAATACTATTCTTTTATATCCACCGTTCAGGACGGAGGAAGGTTGAAATATATCGTCTGCCTTTTGGCCGTAATAAACTTGTTGTCGGCAGCGGTTGCGGCGCTCTCTTTGTTTTACCGCATAGCGTAGCCACTAACGACCTCAGTAAAGTTCCAGCGTACCCCCCCCACCCCCCTTACCCCCTTCCTAATCCCCCCCCACTCCCCCTAGTCCTTCAGCCAAACCGAAATTCCCGAACGAGCGAGTTCTCTGCAGACTTTTCCCCCGTCGTTTAGTTTACAAGTTTCAAGAATATTTTCCCCGTCCTGCCGGTAGAATTCAGTCGTTATTTTAAAAACCGTAAAATGCCACGACTGCGATCATAGACAGCGCGAGAGACGTAAATTTTCACCGGTGCCGTACGATGCCTTGGTACACGCACGCCTTTTGGCATCTCCAGGCAACAATCACGGGACATATTATCATCCAAGTCTGCCATTATGAATGTAAAATCAGACCCCGTTTCGTCCACGTCCTCTGATTTAGTCTTAAGAGAAGTTGATAACAGTCCCAGCCAACTTGTGTACCAATTGTTCCTCAATGACAGGAAAGAACCGTAAATTTTTCAAAAGATTTAAAAACCGTGAAAAGAAAATAATAAAAACCTGGATCGATTTTTCATACGCGTTCCTGACGGAGGGAAGATGTTTTAAGGATATCGTGAGAGGAGGTGGACCAATGAGCTGGATTCTGGTGGCGTCACATTTATCTCCTTGCACCTAACCTAACCCGAACTTACCCCCCCCCCTAACTTAGCTTATCTAACTTAACAACAAAAACCACCACATGATCATCAAGCAGACATCGACCCGCCCAACCTGATGGAATGTAACCACCTAATCCAGTCATCAAAACTTGTCCGTCCAATCCAATAGAACCTAAATTAAGCCACCTGAGTCAAGTTGAACCACCTAACATAGCCTGCCTAAACTTAAAAACCTAACCTAACCTAACCTACCTGAACTCAGGAACCTAACCTAGCCTAAATATGCATAAAATGTAACCTAAATTTACTTCCCCCCCCCTCCCCACCCCACAAACACCTAACCTAACCTAACCTAAAAGATTATAGTCACCCAAACCTGTCAGGCCTAACCTCCCCTGACGTGTGTCGCGAGCAGACGTGTTTCCCGTGTGCTCCTGGTTCGCCGTTGTGGTAAGAGGACTGGCGTCCACTGCACGCGCGGTCCAGCCGTCCCGGCTGTACCAGGGAAGTCACCCGGGACTTGCTCGTTAAGGAAGAAAGTAAGTTGTTCATTCCCTGATTGTTCTGAACTTTGCTAGAAAAACTGCGTTCACAAATGAGGGAGAAGAGTGAGGCAATAGAGATACTAGATGATAGAATGAATTCGTGGGAAAGTAATTCCGGTCTGTTACCGCACGCAGAAATGTTTGATGTACAGGAACGCGAATCATCGGTGACAAATAAGGTGGAGAAGTTAGAAGATTGGTTGGTTGATACAGGGACGAAGTTAGATGACAGATAATCCCTCCAGCCAACTGGGAAGACTCGTCGAGCAGCAGGAGTCCTGGAAAGGGAGATTCCGACCCGGAATATGTTTGGTGTACTGGAGGATGTCTTACAGGATGATCAAAGCATCATTCTGGCTGTGGATTCCCTTGTAAGGGATCAGAACCAGGAGTTAATGTGTTGAGGGGAAGAAATTTGTGCTTTCCTGGCGCAAAAACTGGAAGATAGTCTTTGGAAGTTTGATGACATTGTCTCAAATACTCTCGAGGATTCGACGTTTGTTGTCCAGGTCGGGACAAACAATACAGACAGAGGGAAATCAGAAAAGAATTTTAGCACAATTCAGGGATCACATCTGTCGGTTCAAAGAGAGCCGTAGGAAGTTAGTTATATCGGTACTGCTGTCCAGATATGAACGTAGATCCATATACCCTCGGTAGAATCCTGGGGATAAACAGCAGAATTGAGTTTCTTTGTTGGGAGGAGGAAAACGTCTTTTGTATAGATTTATGGGATCGTTTCAGCCGAGGTAGAAGCCTCTTTACCCAAGGGTAGACTCCACTTGAATGGTATATGGGAAGCCCGCCTTGACGGAGTCTTAGCTGAGAAGATTAGGCTCTTTCTCATCGACAGACGTAATCTAGTTAGGTACTCAGATCACTGGAAAACGGAAAGAAGGACTCAGGATAAGATGGGACACGGCAGGAATAGGTAAGCTAGAAGTCAGAAGAGCCGACGCAGGAGAGGAAAAATGCAGGCAGGCAGCACTGCGGAACAGAACACTTGGGAGTCGGTTCTCAAGCAGTAGAGATGCTATCACGGGTAGCGGCGGCGAGGGGAGGGGGATGTGTCAGCTGGCGGCGCCGTCTGGGAACGAGGGAAAACACAATAGCGTGAGATCAGTTCCCAAGTGGCAGCAGCAGGGGAACCAGACAGGTAGCGACCAGGATATGGGACAGTTCAAATCCGGGTTAGAGACTTTGTTCACGTAGGCGGGCTCCCCACTGCCTCTGCTGCGGACGTAAGGTACATAACATCGAAAAGAAAGCATTAGCCACCGTTGGGAAGGCTGTATGTATGATCGCCCATTTGACGAAGCAGAAGTTGTGACGCCAAGAAAATTCTCGCTCTTAAAGGGGGGCCCATCCCGTCCCTGCTACAGAATGTAGCGCAATCACGGAGCTGCAAGATCCTCTAGCAAAAAGGGTCTTGGTGTATATATATATATATAGATGAGATATATATACACACACCGAGACAGCGCAGGCCTGGGAAGGGCCACAACTGATCTGGAGCGAGCGAAAACATCCTTAGCGTCCGTCCACCGAACGGCCGGCCTTATAAGAGGCTACACACATATCCGTACACACCCGTCGGAGCCAGGCGTTCCCCTGGCCTAATGAAGCTACTGCCCAACGTGGAGCGGAGTTTCTCTCCCCTCCCGTGCCCTTTGCATTAAGCAGTTGCCGGTTGCACACGGCCGCCGAGCGTGAGGAAAGTCTCGCTGGCTGAGAGATTACCGGAACCGATCAGTGAGTCTTGCCTGCGCCAGCGACGTTAAATGCCATCCCTGGTCTGATTGTGGGGACCGAAATGGCATACACCTTAATGGAGCACGACGGCACTGCCGCTGGCCACGACAGTACGGCCCTCGGGTTTGGCTCGACCTCTGGCCTAAACTTTAAGGGTCAGGTCAAAGGTCACGCCACTGTAACCAAGGTTTGCTTGTACGGTCGGATTCAGTAGGTCAACTTCTTGAGAGTGGTGCTGCAGGAACCACGTCAAGATAAAGGGGTTCCTGGGGCAGGCAGTAAGTCTTGTTGACTATGATCAGGCTCCTGGTTCGTTAATTCATCCGTGTCACGTGACCCAACCCACCAATCAGAATGACGAACAGTTTGGTAATTCGTAATGAGTTAACAGACCTCTCCGTGTTTTGCATTTATGATTAACATGAGAGATTTTGTTGGAAATTCAGTATTCGCGTGGTAATGTAAGCTTAACCCCTCGAGTAAGACCCGTGAGTATGACGACCTGACCTTTCAAATGACCTTTAAGGGTAATGTAAAAGACCGCGAGGCCTAACTAGATATACCTCAGTCTGAACCACATCCGTTGAGCAAATCAACTTCGAGTCTTGCGTTTGCCGAGCCAGTCAGACCGGCTTTTATATCTGGCTTTTTAACCTGAGAAGTCAAGTCACCAACCCCCAATAAGTTTACACAGATTTCAGGCAAAATGGACGCCACAATCCGCTTGGTTCTCTGACGCACAGATTTGTCATCAGCTTGTACACCTAGAGAATGATCATATTGGACAAAGAACCGACTAACGATCGTTTAGACACAGTGGTTGGTTGTAGTTGACCGGGTAATGCCTTATCTGCAGGCAAAAGGAGTTCAGTGAACCCAGCAACTGTCTTCAGTTCCCCTCAGCAGGTTCGAATCACCCGAACAGAGTGTTAAGATATTAGGCAGTTGTGCATTCCTCTGTCACCTTGATCAAAGTCCAGTCTGCATAAATCTAGATCCATAATTCGGTAACGAAACTCCACCAGAAAAATGGCTGGATGCGTAAAAGACAGCATATCATCGAATTTAGACTCGGGAAGATTTGATTAAAACGTTAACGGGGCCACAGAACGAACGTCAGAGTGGATCTGATCGCCGAGCCTCTCACAGAACTACTTACTTCATGGCAACTCTCCGTCTTGAGGGTTGTTCTAAGGCGTTGCTTAGGGTCAGGGTAAGTTCAAGGAAGTCGTATACTAATACCCTAGCTTGTTCGGTGTTATTTGGATGACTTACAATGATTTCATATCACGGGAACTGCATTCAGGTAAAGTATCAGACAAAAGTAGACTCGTATATGCACACAAACCACGAGGAGAAATGAAACGCGTCAACTCCCGAGCGCACTTTCGTGTATTACATCTTCAGTACACACATGGGGAGAGGAAATATGCTGTAACCATACACATGGGTGTGGCTCCGGACTTACCGTGATTCAGTTTTCCTCTGGATTATCACCAAACACTTAGATCACACGCGCATAACTGCGACTTGTCTGCATAAGCATGTGTGTATATGGGCTCCCGTGGTGTATCGGTTAGCGTTCCTGACTGTGACGCATTTACGGGCCGCCCAGGGTCGAGCGCATAGGTTCGAATCCTTGTTGCTGCGGCAGTCGGCCCACAGTCAACCCGGCTGTTCTTCCACCCCTAGGGGTTGGTCGATGGAATGGGTACCTAGCTCAGGCTAGGGTATATATATATATATATATATATATATATATAGCGTTAATGAGATAGACCTCGATTAGGGCGTCATTTGCTCGTGCTATCTCAGATAACATACAAAAAAATGATATAAACTGCTTACAAACGGACAGACACACTAATGTTAATTAGCGCAGCACAACTGGGACGATCTGGTGCACATGCACTCCACCCCCGTACACTTTTATCGACTGACGTGTCCGATGTTGGTAACTAGGTGAGATAACGAAACGTTGCAACCCCAATTTGAATAATTTCCCTCCCTTATACGCGTCATTCCAGCCCCAGAACCATCCAGAACCTATGCATATCAATTCTATGACTACAATTTTATCTCGAGCCTCAATAAAGTCCGACTTAATATTTTTTAAAGCCATTTAGCGTTACCTTGGACAATGCGGGTTATCTTGAGTTACCAGTTGCACGATAAACTTCGAACATTGATACGACACTGCCGTATCCTCACTAGCTCTCCGTTTAACGTAACAATTCTCACGTCGTCTTAACGTAAAACACAACAAAACTATCAACTCTAACTCTTTCTCAGATGGTATATATTTCGAATTACATCCGCTCGAGAACCCAACCCTACTAAAATTCGTAAGAGAATATTCTGCCACGTCTGAGGATCCCTCCTCAGTGTTCACAATATTCGAGTTCTTAGATTATTTTCCCCCCGGGAACCATACAGGACCAGTATAGTAGGGGTAGAGATGCTGTTGTGCCCAGGCGAGCGAGGACAGTCCAACAACTCCCGTTCGCGTTATTTAGTTGTCCCGGGGCGAATAAACGTGTTGCTTCGGGGGGGAATGTAAAATGCTCCGCAGTTCGTCATGAACTTCGACCGTCAAAGGCAACACATGGCAGATATCACGCCTTGACGTCGTCCGGCCGATACCGACAACAACGGGGCCCGCTCACTCAACCCGCCACCAGCCCGTGCGTGATAAGGCGTCAAGCGCCACTTCCCGTTCCCTTGATTGGAACTGGCAGAGTGGATCGCCGCCGTGGTTTGTGCGCCGTGTAATTTACATCACGTCAGGCAAAACGACAGATTCATAAAACGTCCGGCAAACAAGAGACGCCATCCTTGCTTGATGGGGTTTGTCGCAAGATGGCGTCGCTGTTGTTTGGGGGCCGGACGCTCCCGTCACGATACTGGGGCTGCCGTTTGAGGCATCACTCGCGCTGTATTAGTAACTGTGAGGACTGACTGACGTACGTACCGGCTGAAGGACGTC
>JAYMFT010117084.1:0-13365 GCA_038088735.1 Panulirus argus
CAAAACATCTTTTTATTCTCCCTAAAGTTTAACGATATTCTCTCACCCCAACTCTCATTTGCCCTCTTTTTCAACCTGTGCACCTTCCTCTTGACCTAATAATATTATTATTATTAGTTATTATTATTATTTTTGTTATTATTATTATCCTTTAATTCATTATTGTTCTTAATAAATAACCCAAGAACACCTTCTCCAAAGCTTTCTACAGCTTGTTTAAAAGTGTTTTCTAATCCTCTGCCTCCATGCTGTCATGCTTTCTTAGTTCACGGGAAAAAATAACCCCAGAGAGAAAGATGAGTTTTGAAGGATAAAAAACTGCTTCCTTACATGATGGTGGTCCACAAGCTAATTTTTGTATGCTGCTTCCCTCTTTTTCAAAACACCTTTCCCTTAACATTTTGGGTGACATCTTTGTTCTGAAGGATCATGAGGTGGTCAGCTTTTTGTAGCCTAACAGCCATGGGATGATGATGTCATCAATAGATGGTGACTGTTTAAAAAAGGGTTGCACCCAGAGAAAGTTATGGCTGTTATCACTTTAGTAGAGGGAAGGGGGTTGGAGGTTTCTAATCCCTGGAGATCATGGAGATTCTCTTATAGCTCACACAACATTGCTTAGGAGAGAAACAGGTTTTCTCTCTTCAAAACTCACTGTTTTCTATGATAAATGATGATGAATTGTGTGATAATGAGTTTTTATTAATTTTTCAGGTGAAGCAAAGAAGAATGGTGCAGTCAATGGAGTGGTATCTCATGCCAATGGGCACATTAGTGGTAGCCAAACTAATGGCACTAACAGCTCAGCAGTGGAAGGCAACTCCAGTATGATCAAGAACATAGAAACATTATTCAACATTAACTTCTCTGTTGAACGTGGCAAATTGATTGGAGTCTGTGGAAGCATTGGCTCTGGGAAAAGTTCTTTAATATCTGCTATTTGTGGTGATGTAAGGATATTCGGTTCTTATGTATAAGACTATTCTTATCAGTTTGCTTTAATTAATACAAAGACATATCTCAATATTTCTATGGGTTGTGTTTTTGAAAACTAGATCATAGAGCAAATACCTGTACACTGAAACATAATTTCCCATGTGGTGTATTAGATATGCATGAGTTGTGTTAAGGAAACATTTTCTGAAGCAAAATCTAAGGTAAGAAGCTAACATTTTTCAATACAACAAAGATATTCACACATGAGTATGGAGAATATTAAGTAAACAGATACTGAAAACAAATAATTTGCTAACCAGAAACTGTAGTGCATATCATGTGAGGTGGTGCTGTGGTGAGCTTTTGAGGGGAGGTGGAAGAGTTACTAGGAGATTGAGGAAGGGGAGGAGGGGCAGTAGGAGTGTCTCCCTTCTCCTGTGGAATATCAACATCGTCTTCCTGAAGGGGTGTTACCAGTGTAATAGATTTTTGTTGGAAGTTGGAGTTTGATGTTGATTGCTGTGCTCCTTTTTTTCTTCTCAATGTATAGCATCTTGAGGTAAATGATCACTTCTTTAATGAGTCTCAGTGCTTTCAGGCTGCCCTTACAACTGGAGCATTATCTGAAATTATTTTGACAGTATACTCAGTACGCTTGATGAAGTTTTTAACTTGGTTTGTAGTCAGCTGATATTGGGTGAGTGAGACTCCTATACTCCTTTCCTGCAGCACACTCTTTTGACAGCATTCCTAACTTTTTGTTGATTAGTTTTTCACTGTATGTGTTTAGTAACTTATTAGTGTCTGTTTTTTTAACTTCCTTGAAGCCATTTTCATGGGCCAGGCTAACAACATTATCCTGAATAGTGTTCAGACTCATTTTCAGAAAAATTTATGAAGTCATGCTCACTTCCTTGCCATCTCTTACACACACTATTCATTGTTGTCTCTTCACTTTTTTCTTAGAAATTTGTAGCATTCATGATGTTAAATGAATGCCAAAATTCATGAATTCATGGTATACCCTCCCCCACAGCAGCTGTTATCATTTGCTGAAAAGTTCTCAAATAATAAACTTAGAAGGTGCAAGTACCCCATGAGCTGAAAGGAAGTATGTCTGTGGATATGCACTCCATTCACACATGTGGATACATATCAATTAAATTCACTGGGTGGCTTGTAGCATTCTCTTGGATCAATAATGTCTTACTGTTGAGGTTCTTAGTGCAACAGCATTCCTTGATGTCAGGGCAAAAGTAATACAAGAATCATACCCTGAAAAATACCTGATGTTCACACCATTTTGCTTGATTGCCAGTGCACCAGAAGACTAACTTTGGCAAAGCCTTTCATATTCATAGGATTCCAAGAATGGTTCACTAAGAAGAGCCTCAATTTGAAATCTCTTGCAGCATTACCACCCAGTAGAAGTGTCGGAGGATCTTTGGCTGATCTGAAGCCTAACACAGACTGTTCTTCCTTGGAAATAAAAGTTCTTGCTCTATACACATCCAGAACATGCGAGTCTCATCAACACTGAATTGCTGCTAAAGTGTGTAGCTATCAGCTTCAGTGTTTTTTTACTAATCTACTGGATATTTTTTTGTAGCAAAAGTGTCAGATGTAACTCCCCCACTCATCTTGATTTTTTTTTAACCTCGTAAACCACCCACTACTAGCACAAGAGTTTCTGCCTGCAAGTCTTTTCCTTGTTCATTTTTGATATTGATACCCCTCAGGCAGTGATCTTGCCTTCTCTTAAATTACCAGGGTGTTGAGTGGCATATCATTCATTTGTTCTTTGGTTTCCATCATATCACTTTAATGCATTGAAAACTTGGTTGGACCTAAAGATGTAACACACTTGACTTTGCTGTTATTTTCTTGTTTTGTTTAATGGTATCTAATGGAGCTATTCTGACAGCTTTTGCAGTGTTGCTGAAGTTTTTGCCAGTCTCTTTGTGCCTTGTCACATCCATGTTAACATCTGAAATGATGGCTTTATGAGTTTTTCCTGCTAGGGATAGTACTACTGCTTAATGCACTTGCCAAACCCTTTCTACACATCTTCAAAGCAGGGAATAGCCTGTAAACCACTTGAAAACTTGAAAAAATGTTGAGAAGTCCAAAGCATAGTGGTAGAATTGAACGACGTGGCCTGCCTTGTACATGAGTGGTAGTGTCACAAAACTATCAGCTTGGTAAACAGTTTGGAACAGTGTAAAAATGTTCTCATAAACAAACAGCATAATGTGCATTTACTATAGATATTTTGTTTTTTGTTTTTCTGGGAAAAAGAATATAATTTAGAAATTAAAAAGATGATAATGAAGTATATGATATATAAACCATTAAGAGTTGGTAAATTATAACAAACATAGTAATGAATCATTGTAGATCTAATTAATGTGTATTGAAATATCCCTGCATTAAAAACAGAAACGCATGTAATTTGTAGTATTAGTACTGCATAGATAAGTTATTTTAGTCTTCTGTCCTAACACTCCTTGCAAAGTGAGGTAATGGCAAACAGGTATGAAAGAAAGACTATTGAATTACTAATACATAAGATGAAACTTTGCCAAAAGATAGGGCTAGAGTGTTGATTGAATAGCAAATAGATATGAAAGAAAAAGTATTAGATTACAAATATGTATGATGAAGTTTTACAAAAAGACAGGGCTAGTGTGTAAGTTGTACTGAAGGGAAATGTAGAGTTAAGAATAACAATTTGTGAGTTATGTCTTGTCAAGTGTTATGTAGCAAATGGGGTGAGTGTGTACTTATAGACTGAAAACCATCCACTCATCTGTGGGTAAGACAGAGAAAAAAGATAGCAACCTGGACAAAGGTGAGGAACTTGACAGCCACTGAAGTTGTGGTTAACTATGCTGCTGTTGTCACTATCCCTCCTGATATTCAAGTGGTACTGTTTTATAAGTTGGTGGCTAATTTATATATATATACTCATTTGTAATTGAAAGGGTCCTAGAGGGCATTGTGTGATTACATACTAATTGATAGGCATGCAAAAGAGACATTTGGATGTGAATGTGAGGAAGGTCCAACCATTACTTGGTGGAGGGAAGGGTGAAGATTTGTAAGAGTTTTCAGAAAGAAGAAACTACTTGAGAGAGAAGAAGGTGGTGAAGGCGAGTGAGCTTGGAAAAGAATCATGTGTGAAGACATACCAGGAGAGATTGAGTATAAAATGGCAAAAGGTGAGAATAAACAAGAGAAAGTGGCAGGAGGTCAAGAGGAAGGTGTAGTGGTTGAAAAAGGGGGCAAATGAGAATTGGGGTAAGCAATTATCAGAAAACTTCAGGGAGAATAAGATTATTTTTTGGAAGGATATTAATAGTTTGAGAAAAACAAGAACAAATGGGAACATCAGTTAAAGGGGCAAATGGGGAAGAAGTAACAGGTAGTGATGAGCTGAGGAGGAGATGGAATGGGTATTGTGAAGGATTGTTGAATGTATTTCATAATAGGGTGTCAATGTAGGGTGTTTGGGTTGGGGAGGTATGTGAAGTGAGAGTCATGGAAAGTGGTTTGAAGAGAAAAGAGTTGCAGAAAGTCTTGCATAAGATGAAATGTGGCATGTTAGCTGAAGTAGATAGTATTGTAGTTGAATATCTTAAGAAAGTAGGAGAGTGTGTTGTTGATTGGATGGTTAGGATTTTCAGTGTATGTATGGATCATGGTATGGTGCCAGAGGATTGGCAGAATGCATGCAAAGTGCCATTGTATAAAAGCAAGAGGAACTAAGGTGAGAGTTCGAACTACAGAGGTATATGTTTATTTTGTATTTGGTAAGTTGTATGGGAGAGTGGTGATTGAAAGGGTGAAGGTGTGTACAGAGCATTAGACTGAGAGGAGGAATATGGTTTCAGGAGTGGTAGAGGATGTGTGGATCAGGTGTTTGCTTTGAAGAATGTATGTGATAGATACTTGGTGATACAGAGGAAATTGTATGTGGCATTTATGGATTTGGAGAAAGCATATGTAAGGGTTGATAGAGATGCCTTGTGGAGGATCTTGCGAATCTATGGGGTGCAGGAAAGCTACAGAAAGCAGTGAGAAGTCTTTATCAAGAGCATAAGGCATGTGTACAAGTTGGTAAACAGGAGAGAGTGTAGTTCATGGTGTACGTTAATCTGTGGCAGGGGTGTGTGATTTCACCATGGCTTTTTCATTTGTTTATTGATAGGGTGGTGAGGGAGGTCAGTATAAGGGTCTTGGAGTAAGGGGTGATTGTACAGTCTACAGGGGTTGAGGGGGGCCTGGGAAGTTATTCATTTGTTGTTTACTGATGACACAGTTCTGTTGGTAGATTTGATTGAGAAACTGCAAAAGTTGGCATTTGAGTTTTGTAGACTGTGTGAGACAAGGAAATTTAGAGTAAATATAAATAAAAGCAAGGTCACCGGGTTTAGCTGTGTGAAGAGACAGATTAGTTGGGATGTGAGTTAAAGCAGAGAAAATTTAGGAGTGAAATGTTGTAGATACCTGGGAGTGGACATGGCAGCTGAAAGAACCGTGGTTGCAGAGGTGAAGGGGCAAAGCTTTTTGGAGTATTGAGAAATGTGTGGAAAGAGAGGGAGGGTGAAAATGGGTAGTTTTGATGATAACGTATGGATGCAAGGCATGGGCTATAGATGACATGCAGAGGAGCATTGAAGTGTTGGAAATGAAATATTTGAGGACAGCATGTGCTGTGGTTGGTGGTTTGATTGATTAGGTAATAAAAGGGTAAGAGCGAGTGTGGTAGTAAGATAAACATGGTTGAGAGAGTGGTATTGGGTGTGCTGAAGTGGTTTGGACTTATGGAGAGAATGAATGAGGAGAGGTTGACAGAGGATGTATTTATATATATATGTCAGAAGTGGAGAGGAAAAGGAAGAGGGAGAGACTAGACTGGAGATGGGGGATGGCGGGAAAAATATTTTGAGTGCAGGCTGAACATGCAGGAGGGTGAATGGTGTACACAAGCCAGAGTAAACTGAAACAGTGTTATATATAGGGAGTGATGTACTGTTTGTAGACTGAACCATTGCATGTGAAGTGGTTTATGGGGTCTGATTGTGGATAAGTGTCTGTGGTTTCCATACTTTGAGCATGACAGCTAGAGAATAGATATGAGTGAATGCAACTTTTTTTTCTGTTCCTGGTACTGTCTCACTGACTTAGGAAAAAGTGAATATAGTTAGATAGATCAAAAGATATATAGAGGGGAGAAGAATACTTCCCAGGTATTCCCTGCATGTCACAGAAGACAGCTAAAGGGGGCAGGAGTAGGGGCTGAAAACCCCCCACATATATTTTTAATTTATAAAAGCTGGAACAGAAGGACCCAAGCAGAAGTGCTCCTCATCCTCAAAAGATCAGGCTGGGGTGTATGAATGCAAGTAGATGTAACCAGGTTTAGAAGGGAGAGATAGATAGTTTGAGGAGAGGAACCTGGATGTTTTAGCTTTAAGCAAAACAGAGCTAAAGGGTAAGAGTGAAGATTGGTTTAGGAATGTCTTTAGGGTAAAGTTAGCATTTAAGGGTGAGGCACTAAAGGCTAAGAAGCAGCACTGGAGCTCATCAATTATGGAGACTCTTTTGTTGTGGCCACCACCTTTAGGGAGTTTCCATAGGGAATGGGCATGAGATATAGATAGATAGAAGAATAGCACTGCTTCTGAAGGAGTTGTGGGAATGTGTGTGAGAGTGTAGTGAAGTGAGCCCCAAACTGATGTGGGTTAAAATGAAAGTGAATTACAAGGAATGGGGTGATTTTAGTGTTTATGCATTTGGAAATGAGAAGACTAAGGAAGAGAAGCATGTGCTTTGAGAGGAGCTGAATGAGTGTTTCAGGAGTTTTGATGCAAGGAAGGGATTATTTGTGATGGATGATTTGAATGCAAGAGTGGGTAATGTGGCAGTTAAGGTTATAACTGGGGTCCATTGAGTACCTAGTATTGTGAATGAGAATGTTGAACAGCTTGTGGAGCTGTATGCTGAAAAAGAACTGGTAATTAGGAATATCTGGTATAAAAAGAGGTACATACATGGGTGAGTTGGAAAGATGGTAAGGGAGCATTATTGGATTATATACTAATTGCAGGAAGGCAGAGGATAGGCTCTTAGATATGACTGTGCAGAGAGAGGCAGCTGGTGGGATGTCTGACCTTTACTTGATGGAGGCAAGGTCAAAGGTTTGTAGAGGCTTTAGAAAAAGAGGAAATGATATGGATAAGAAGAAGATTGTGGAAATAAGTGAGCTTTGAAGATTGGCTTATAAGACAAGACACAAGAAGAGATTGAGTGTAAAATGGCAAAATTTGAGAGTAAAGAAAGCTAGGGGAATGGTTGAGTAATGGGAGATATTTAGGGATGCAGTCTCTATTTTGTTGTATGGATCCGAGGCATACGCTATAGATGAGAATGTATAGTAAAGGATGAATGTGTTGGAAATGCAGTGTTTGAGGACAATATGTGATGTGTGGAGAGTTGATTGAGTAAGAAATGATTGGGTAATGGAGAGATGTGGTGATAAGAGGAGTATGGTTGAGAAAGCTGAAATGGGTGTGTTGAAATGGTTTGGACATATGGAGAGAATGAGTGAAGAGAGTTTGACAGAGAGGATATATGCTCCAAAAATGGAGGGAACAAGGAGAAGGGGGGTGACTGAATTGGAAATGGAAGGATGGAGTGAATTAGGTTTTGAGTGATCAGGGCATGAATATGCAGGAGGGTGAAAGGTGTGCAGAGGATAGAGTGAATTGGAGCGATGTTTTATAGTGGGTGACATTCTGCGGATGAACTGAACCAGGGCTTAAGAAGCACCCAGGGAAAACCACAGAGAGGTTTTGTAGAGAGGGGGCTATGTTTTCATAACAGCTAGATAATAGATATAAGCAAGTGAGGTATTTTCTTCATCTGTTCTTAGTGTAACTTTGCTACTGCAGGAAATAGTGTATTGGGAAATAGACATGTATTTACTTTACCTCCAATTGATATGTAATATTGCATGCATCTAACTCTTTATAGTATGAAAATCATTAGAAATATTTTTGATTGTGACATATTGCATTAAGAAACTAGTAGATCAGATTATAATACTTGATATTCATGAAACAGATGAAGACTCAGAATGGGAGTGTTCAAGTGAATGGACAGCTGGCACTGGTGACCCAGCAGGCATGGATCTTCAATGACACCTTTCAGGAGAATATTCTAGTGGGACAGGAGTATGATGAAGAAAAGTACAAAAATGTTCTTTATGTTTGCTGTCTAGAATCTGATGTTAATCTTCTAGCCAATGGAGAGATGACAGAAATTGGAGAAAGAGGTATTAATCTCAGGTAATATCTTATTTTGTATTTTATCTTTTTTCTCATTTTAGTAATGCTACACTGTTCTAGATATGAACACACATACTTGATTGTACAATAAGGCTTACAAAATATCATCTCACCATATGTAATAAATATTTCATTAGTAAGGCTCTCAGAACAAACTGATGTTAAAGACATAATAGGGGTATTAAAGAAATTAAAGAATTTTCTATGCACTTGTGGCTGTCACATTGATAAGTAATTTAATTTTGACTGAGCCACTGGAAATTAGGATTAATCATATATACAGAAGATCTGGTTCTCTCAGCAGATAACCTAAGCAGGTTGATATGAGGAAGAATTGGAACAGAGAAGCAAGGAAGCATGGAGACTTAATCTTTTGATTTCTGAACCAGAAAATGTAGGTGGGTTTGAAGGACGGATGGTAATAAAAGAATTCGGAAAAGATATTTTGATTTTACAAAGACAGAAGGATTTTAGCCACCCACTCAAGCCCCTTTTAGTCACCTTTTATGATATGCAGAGAACACATGTGAATTATTGTTTCTCCCCTATCCCCAAAGATAATTGGAACATAACAAAAGAAAGAGCAAAGCAAGGAATGCTTATTCTCTGTGAAGGCTCAGACAGGGTTGTCTGAATGTACATGGATGTGACCAGGATGAGAAATGAGAGATAGATATAATGTTTAAGGATGTTTTAGCTCCAGATGGAGGAGCTAAGGGGGAAGGATGGTTTGGGAATATCTTAGGGGTAAAGTCAGGTGATAATGTGAGGGCAAGAGCTTAGGTTGGAGTAACACTTTTGCTGATGGGGGAGTTGTAGGAATGTGTGAAAGAGTATGAGGATGTGAGCCTTAGACTAATGTAGGTAAAATGAAGTGGATTATGAGAGAGGGATGATTCTTAGTGCTTATGCTTCAGACAATGACATCAGTGAGGCAGAGAGGCAAATGTTTTGGTAGGAGCTGCGTGAATATGTCAGCAGTTTTGATGCGAGGGTTACAGTATTAGTATCGGGTGTTGATCTGAAGGCAAGAGTGGGTAATATGGTAGTTCAGGGTATCATTGTGGTCATAGATTAATACCCAGCACTGTGAATGAAATAGTGTACAGCTTATAGGGTTGTGTGCTGAAAAAGGACTAGTGATTGGAAATACTTGGTTTAAAAGAGAAGGATATATGCAATTATATGTGTATGAGTAGGATAAATGGTAAGTGGGCATTATTGTATTATGCATTAATTGATAGATATTCAAAACAAAGACTTTTGGATGTGAATGTGGAGGTGAGGGTCAAAGTTTTGTAGAGACTTTAGGAAAAAGGAAATGATATGGTGTTGGAAGAGGAAAGGAGCATATCCACGTATGATTAAATATTCACCTGTTTTGTTAAACTCCTTACTGTACTACTGATTACACATTAAGTTTACATCCATGCTTTTTTGTTATCTTCATTATTGCCTTTTACAGTGGTGGTCAAAAGCAGAGAGTAAATTTGGGTCGTGCAGTATACAGTAACAGAGACATATACTTATTGGATGACCCTCTCAGTGCTGTTGATGCTAAAGTTGCTAAACACATCTTCAACAACTGCATAAAGGGAACTCTTGCTGGCAAGACAGTCATTCTGGTTACTCATTCTACTCATGTAAGTATCCTTACAGTTTTACTCCTTCCTTTTTATAGCAATTACATCATCTCCTGGAGGCATTTATTGCCATAAATTTTACCTTTTGATGTATAGCAGGAACATAACCTTCAGCAGGATATAGCCAAACCTGTTTGTTCTTGCATCACTATTTACCAGTTTACTTGTCAGCTGATAGGCTTCTTTATAATTTGGAATACACTGCAAACCTATCAACCTTGGGGGATGAACAGTTGCCAAAAAAAATTTGAGTACATTACAAAGGATCGTTTGCAGGGGAGCATGACTGTAAAATCAAGAAATATTACATTGCTTATTCCAAGGGTGTGGATAAATAAGGGGTCTCCCAGGGAATGCAGACAATAGATTAGGATAGCAGTCTGCCCAGTATTTGAAGAACAGTTAACAAAGAAAGAAATAAGGGCCAGGATCTCAAAGATTATTCTGGGGCTGGAATAGACAAGCCACAAAGCAAAGGTGAATATAGCAGAACTAAGGCCTGGGGATTCTGAAACAAATAAGCAGAGTAACATACACAAGAAGCCATAAAGAAAAGGGGTCCCTATGCCCATTCACTGAAGCTGGTACATGTTTGGTCTTTCTGAAAAATGTGGTTCATTGTGGCTGATACATATATGGTTTCCTCATTCAAAACTCCCAGGCAGGAGTTTGGCAGACAAATATGGGTGACAGAAAACCTAACTGGCATTATTCATTATATTGCCATAAGACATGGTCATTTTCTCAGAACTGTATGGGTCAATGTGCTTGATCATGGCAGGGGGGGCAGTACAACAAAAACAGGCTGCCACCATGCAATCCCAACCCCACTGTACATCCTTATGTTCATGCTGGATATGACTCAGATCAACTAAGTGAATTAGTAAAAGAAGACATATGTTCATTTAGTGAAGATGAGAGGTATAGAGACTGAGGGTGTCAGTGACAGTGGACATGATCCACACACACTGCTACCAAAATGAACAAGATATATAAGTGGAGGGAATGTAGCAGACAGCTGTATATGGGGCTAGCATGTTGTCATTTATACAAAATGACTTTGTGTTTGATTCCTTAAATTCAGGAAGAGAAAATGCTTGTTCAAAGGAATTTAACTTTTTTTAGAGCTTATTGGTGCAGATATAATGGAATAGGTTGAAGAAGAAACAAATAAATATTATCATTATCTCAGGGAAACATTTCCTCCATTTCTACCTCACTGTGGAGTGTCTAATTGGACTAACACAACCATGGATGAGACATATCTTTTCATCTGTGTGATGATTCTTATATCACATGTAATACGAAACAGAACAAATGACTGTTGATCAACAGATGGTATGCACAAGGTGAAGATTTTGTGAAAGCTAATGTGTTGTGACTGCTTTATTCAACTCCTGTGAGTTATTTTGTTGACAGTAAACAACTTGTACGATGAGGTGATGAGTTGCAGAAAATCCCAATTGAAGTTCATGCCTTTTCAAGATTTATGAAGAGATGAGAGGAAAGTGCTGTGATGTCACCTGGCATATGTTTTCCCAAACACAACACTGTTTTCAAATACACAGAGTGAATTATAAGAATCTTGATCATTACTATTTACATGGATATTTTGTATTATGTAGAAACAGTTATCCATATAAAGCTATTACTGCACTTTCACAAGAAATTATGAGTGGAAGCCAAATATCCTGCTGCTACAATGTGCATCTGACAGTGTAGGGAGAGCTACATAACCTTGAAAATATGCACATGTTGATGGCAAAAGGACAGCCAAATCCAGCTGAGTCCTACATTATTACTATCAAGAGAGAATGCCCTATTCATTTTCATTATTGAATATACTTAATACATTTTTTTAGTTTTCATAATTACTCCCACATGAAGGTAAGCCATAAAATTAACCAACTGCAGTGAAAGGGTTAGATACAGGACAATCAGGGACATGTGTAGAGCATCGGTTGGAATAGGTGAGAGAGGGCACTTTGTTCAAGATGGATGTACAGCAATGAAAATGCAGGTTGAAGATGAGATAACTGATAAGTGTGCCACTCCTCAACATAAAGAGGCCATGCAAAGTGAAGTTAACAGATGTAAATTGGTGATGATCTCTGGGATGGAAGAACAACACCTTACAAGCAAAGAGGAGAGGGACACTAAAGAAGAGGATCATGTTAGTAAGCTACTTCATGTGATAGGCTACCAAATGCAAGTCTGGAAGTAAAAGAGGTTTGGAGAACTGGTATTTACAGGCAAAACTTAAAAGTATGATCACTGAGGGTTTATTTTGATGCAGAGATGGATAGCCAAGAGATACTTAGCCCATTTACTGCTTACATCTGCTGTATACGACAGGTACTTTTAGATCTCTCGTGGTCAAGTGTCATATGTGCAGCAATATGGTACATCTTTTTTTTCAACATGCCATGCTGCTGCCAGTTGTACTTCCAGAAGTTGCTGCTCTCAATTGGTGATGATGTAGATGACACCAAAATAGATGATATTAAAGAATGCCTCAGTTCATTCCAATGGATTGTTGAGTGAGGAGATGTTGCCTGAGAAAACAAAGAAATTAAAGAAAATATAATGAGAATATGGTTCTGATAATGATGATAACATCATTAATGCCATATACAAGGGTAGTGATGAAGATTCAGATGCCTATAAACTCTCTGCATCAACTAAAAGTGATGGTTTTAATGTATAATGATAAAAAATATTTGGATTTTTGTACTGGCTGTGATTTCATTTTCTGTTTTGAACTCTCAGATTTAAAAACTTGTTTTAGCAGTGGAACTAGGAAAAATCAATTAGATTATAAGCACCATATTTAAAAATATAGAACAGATGAATAGGATTGAAGAAAACAGGTGTGACTGTGTCAGACTACATGTATACTGATGTATTAATTGAATATTCCTTGAGCCATGGCTAACATTGTTGGCATCTTTCTGAGAAGCCAGGGTGTAAGCACCCTCAGGGGTAAGGTTCTTCATTTGTATCATATTGTCTATTGGTATGTATTACATATATATATACACTGAAATATTATATGTATATGATTATTATGATATATATCATATTTATTATATATCTTAAGAAAGGGGGTGATGGAGTTCTTGATTGGTTAGTTAGGATTTTCATTGCTTGTATGGATTATGTTTTAATGCCTTAAGATTGGCAGTGCATGTATAATACCATTGTATAAAGGTAACAGGGACAGAGGTGAGTGTTCAAACTAAAGAGGTAAAAGTTTGTTATGTGCACCTGGTAAGTTATGTACGAGAGAGATGAAGGCATATACAGAGCATGAGACTGATTAGCAACATTGTGGTTGCAGGGATGATAGAGGATGTATGGATCAGGGATCAGGTTTTTTTTTTTTAAAGAATGTTTATAAAAATACATTGGGAAACAAAAGGATTTGCATGTGG
>JAYMFT010117095.1:0-13364 GCA_038088735.1 Panulirus argus
TATATTTATATATATATATATTGCAAATCAGATTAATACCTCCGATACGCACAGGGTGCGTGCGCTTTTAAAGAGTGTTTATGGTATAAATATGGCGGAAAGCGGCGGCAGGAAGAACAAAGCGGCTTGCGTCGATATTGCTTTGTTATTTCCACTTACTGCCATCATAAACATCACTCCTTCAGGCGCTCACTGTTGCCGGCCCTAACATACACCTCAGGCGGTGGTCCTCCTCCATCCTTTGTGTATGTGTGTCCACACCTTCAGGAATATTTCCTTCACATATGATGGTGAGTGGTGGTGGTTCTGGGATTATATACCAAGGCGTTCTGAGTCCGTTTTCCTAGTGGAACACAGCATAACCAGTAACAGTGACTATTTCCAAAAGTCACACAGAGATATTGGTCCATACTACTAAGTCAGCTGTTCGTGATTCATAGGAATATAAGCATGACATTGGTTCACAGTAACACCAGAAACAGGTAACACTGGTCCTCCACGTATCGTCATCAGTGTAGAAACACTAGGAACAGTTACCAGTACTCCACAGCAATACTGTAAACCTTATTAACACCAGAAATATTTGCGGATAGTCTCAGGCAACACCTGTATTAGAAGCAGTCACATATGATCCTCAAAAACACTACGAACGTAACCATAGTAACACTGGTACTCAGAAACACCACGAACACAACCGCTTGCCTACTCGCCACTGGTCCTCACTCAACGCACAACCGTCGATGATAACGAAGCAATAACATTTGCAACACAACCTGCAAATTTATGGGTCAATCAGGGCAAGTTGCCACCACCACCATCTCCACGGTCGCCACAATTGCCGTATCCATTGTCAGTTGTGGGGTAGCACTACCCCCTTCAGGGCTGGTCTAGGAGGCAGCAGCTCCTGTTTTACTCGCCCTTGCTCCAATTTTACACCCAGACTGGCGGTAGTGTCTGCTCGACCAGCCCTGCCGAGATGTGCAGACCACTTTAGCCTCCCAGAGCACGACGGCACATGCCAGAGCAGAACGGCATGAATGGCCAGGTCACCATACTTGGCCTAGGGTGTCACTGTCATCCTCAAGGATTGCCCCTTCAAGATGAATGGATTGACTACACTTAACTCCCCCCTTTTTTCCCCCCAACGGTCTATCGAGTTGACCCAACTGGCCGTTGTTGCTTGCATTACGTTCATATCTCAGCGTCTTTGATTATGTGTCTGTTCTTCCTGTTTCGACGACACCATAGAGGACGGAGCGCCATTTTTATCAGCTTGTATATCCAGGAAACGCGTTGAGCAGCGGTGCTTGAGGGGTAATGAAGGCATGCATCTTTTTGGCGCAGCGGGCCCGGACAAAATAAGAGGTTATTCTGCGTGTTCAGGCCGCGGTGGCCAGTGCAAACGGTTGACCCCCTGGCTCGTTTATGCCGCCATGATGGGCGTGGTGAGCAGAGTTCCCGCCGGAAAGCCTCTTTACGGTATCTTTGTATGCTAATTTCGGAGGTAAAGGGTTGTACGTGCTGTGCTTGGTGTGGAGAGGTTGGGGGGCAGAAGGGCAGATCACATCCATCTCTCTCTGTCTTTCTCTCTCTGTGCGACGAGCGCAACGGGTTAACCAAGCCTCATGGAATATTGTTGTAGGTATACACTCTGCCTGCGATCGTGTCTGTCTGTACGTTTATCCGTTTTTCAGTGAATATCTGTGGATGTAATGTTTAGTGTCTTGAGTGTTCGTCATTTGGGATAACTAACTGGTAGCGGGTTAGAGGAAGAGGTTCCTGTTAGAATGATTCTGTGATCATATACCTCTTGGATGATCGATATAGTGCATGTATTTCAGAAAGATAGTGCCACTAATGGTGGACGAGGCTTGTGCGGCGGGAACTTGGTTATATAACTGGCGTTTAAAGTGGACTTGACACCATTTAAGGTGAGGCGTTGCTGGTGTTTCAGAACCATCGTGTGTCGTGACTAAGGCATGGGGCGGGGTTGATGTTGTTACAGCATGATGCTGCTGCATTTGAGCCGTGATGTGGCGGTGAGGGCGTCTGCTGATCGTCGCGGTGGTGGCAGTGGTTCGACGTCAACATGTGAACGATGGGGTGATATGGTCTTCGGTGCATGTGTGAAAAGAGCAGAGATATTGATTGTTATGATCGCCGTGGCCCTTCTCTGCAGCCCTCACATCGTCTCAGGCGTTGTTCCTTCCTAAGATTTATAGTGTAAACTACGATGTTCTTTTTTTTTCTTACTTGATTTTAAGTACATCTTTAACTGTAGACTTCGTCCCTTACATTATCATAAGAAATTGATTGTAAGATCCTGTTTGTCTGTGTGGATGACGACCTTTGCTAGCGCGATTGGTCAGATAGCCAGAATGTTGCCTTTTATGTTTTTAACTAACAAATCGAAATTATCTGCTGATCTGCTTGTAGAAATCGACCTGTTTTGTGCCTTCGATTGCCGTCTGGGGAATTCTTACCTGCCGTTGTCATTTGGTGTAGTGAGAGGCGGTACGTGGAACTCGTTTCAGAATTCACCCACATTAATTTGTGACGCTGGATCCCTCCTGCATGCAACAGGACCCCTACCTCTCACACCATCCAAAATGCCCACGAACTCCGCCATGGGCTGCTTCACGTACGCACCGTCTAAGTTTTCATCATCGTCAACACTCCCACATTCTCTCCATCTTCATCATCTTAGCGCTCCTCCTCACGGACCCTCAAAGCCATCTCCAATTTCAAACTTTTACTGAAAAGTTTCCTCCTGGTGGACAGGTAAATTGAAGTGACATGTCACATAAAGGTGTGCGTGATATCAGGAATTGTTAATCATTAAAATCATCTTTGAGTTGCCGGCTCGCTACACTAAAGTGACAGGAAATTAAAAATGTGTCAGAGACATGTTGTACGGTAAGCTCGAGGCTCTACGTGCCAGTTCTAAAGTTCTGTGAATGTCTCTGTGGCTTGACACTGTCGGATGACCTTATATTCCCAGTTGACGGGGTACAGAGTATGCAGGTCAGGGTGTTACAGTAGAGTACTCGGAAAGAACGGCACCAGGGGCCCCAAGGTAACATGACGGCGTTAAATGTAGTACAGGGTGTGTTGAGATATGACTTAAGTAGGCAGTTTCCCCCCACTGGCGGTGTCATCCGGAGGAGGCAGCCATATAGAGGTAATGGAAGTTTAATAATTGTACATCCGGCGGAGGAGATTTGAACCATTCCATCACCAGGATTGCTTTCTTGATTGTGTTACTCTTCAGCGTTAAGTGGTGGGTAGCGGTAAGTGAAGGCTGATACGTAACGGGAATGGTGGTGATGTTGGTACTGGTGGAGTCGACAGATAACGGGAGGCCTGACGGTTCATGGCCGGGTTTTCTGCTTAATACAGTATTAGCGTCCTGATGTCCTAATCCCTCCGCATATGGATGCTGCATATGCTGGTAGTTCATCACGTTTTAAGTAAACTATTCTGGCGCTGGTGTTGAAGAAATAAGTTAAAACTTTTCCACTAAAAGGCAAAAATGCTTGTCACAAGCATCTGAGGTCAAATCTCAGTTCTCAGGTCTCACTTGGCGGTACCTGACACTTTAGGTGTAGCTTCACCTGACCTGTCCGACAGGTGACTTTCTGAGTTGATATGACCTTTTCTTCTTACCTTAGCCGTGGTTAATATCTTCTTTAATATTTCATCCACAATTCTTCCAACAGTGCAATCCTAACCCCGTTAATAATTCAAGCTATCTTTATCAATTTCCAGTTACCATCCCACAAATCTCTGTGATAAACCTTCTCAGACTCTTGGAATAAGCTCAACTACACCACAGATATTCTACATAAACTTACGGATCCTACACCATACGTAGGAGACTCGGTTATGTTGTCAGTGATGTAGATGAAGGAGGTAGAGGGCGGCAGCGTTCTTGGATATGATGGAGGAAGTGGCAGTGGAGAAGGGGAGGACGGGGACGGTTTTGGTGGAACAAGGTAACAAACAACAACAGGTCGGCCACAACAACTTTGACCTTTTCTTTACGAGCAGCAGCTGATTTGGACGTGAAAAAATGATGAAGGTTCTCTGTATTAAGAACCATAGGCCTTTGGGGGGGTTGGGGAGGAGTTGGGTCCCGGTGCCGTACACTTGCTGTGGCCCCTCCTCAGACCTCTTCAAACCTCTCCACACTCCCTTGCCCGCCCCTCCCCCCTACTCTGCACTACCCTACACTCAAACAAACTCGTTGTTCTCATAGCACACACCCAGCAACGCTTCTCGACCTCCTGACCACACACACACACGCATCCTCACACCCCTGCGACACTTGTCAGTGTCTTGGGCTATATACCCCCTGCATAAACTTACCCACACCCCATGCAGCATCTGTCGACCTCCTGTCCATCCGTGAGTCCATTCCTTCCTGCATCCATGGACAGCAGTGAACGCTTGCATACCAAAGTAGCACGTGCGTGTACAACGTCTGCATGCTGACACGCACTTCCACGTGCCCCCTTTGCCGACGCGTGCACCGTGCCACACAGCCGTGCTCCTGCCTCACATAACCTTGCACCCCCTTCCTCTCCACACACACGTTTGCATGTCAAACCCGGGCAACCCACCACACACTTATACGCGTTACAGTGTGTACACGTCCGTGCTTTTTTTTTTTTTATTTCATGCGTCTGTCGGTCCTTCTTCCACGCACCTAGTGCGCGGTCCGTGGCTTTCCATGCGCCTGGGCGTGCCTCTCCACGCCATGCAGGCCTCCGTGCACCTTTTTCATTCCAAGCACAATTGATCATAGCTAAATCATGTGTATGCCCTAGCTGGTACTCCTACACTTTGTTTTATCGTCGGACTCACAAGCTGTGTGTGTGTGTACAGTTTTAGACAAAGGAGTTGAAGCTGATGCAGTGAATATCCTTCCCACCTGCTTTGGCTTAAATAGGCAGCCAAGTTTAGAAGAATCGTCGTGCGGCCGTCCGTCAAAGACATATTCTCGTCAGTGCCATAACTCGATTCAATAGTCAACGGATTTGACGTATGTAAACGTTAAGTGTAAATGAGCATCATCGCGTATGGCGGAATCTGCGCGTCGTAAGGTTAGCAGGCACCTCTCTAGAGAGGCTCATATTGATCAGTTAAGCTTCAGTCCACGTTCACTGGGCCGTCTTTTTTAAATCTACGATCGAGTTACAGTTAGGAAAACACATTGGACGTGGCATTACAACGTGTACAGGTGTATAGCCTTATATTGTGTTCCCTTGTGAGAGAATTCTGTGGAGAGCAGTAGGCGCCCCTTCCATCCCAAGCTGTTGTCCTGTGATGGTGAGGATGAGATGCGACGTGCCGCGTGGTGGCCGCTGGGGCTTATCTCGGCCGTAACCCGATTGGCGAGCTTTAAGCCGTCTGTGATTGTGTGACGGCTGATGAGAGCCACAGCAGGATCGCCAGCCTTCTTACCGAGGGTTAAGAGCCAGGTATCTCCTCACTCACGTGCACAACCAGGAATCCCCTGATGCCTCGGTTTCCTTTGCAGTCCTTGCTTTAGTACCCACTCTCCTGTGACCCCCATGCTTTTCCTTTGCTCTCTCCCTGTATTACCACAGTCGGAGGGAGGCCTCGAGACACACGTAGCCGACCAAGATAGCCCCTACCTGGCACTTTCTAGGGCATCCACCTGTTTCTTTCACGTCCCGCGCTGGTGCTCAGCACGCTTAAGCTGACTGTTTACCTGTCGTCAACATGAGTTGCCCTCGCGATGTGAGGGCACGAAGACTCGAATTCTTTTTAGGATTGTTGTAAAATTCAGATCGAAGTAACAGGCACATTTCCTGACTTCTTCCAGTTACTTTCACCACCTCTGTAGTTTTTTTTTTACGACATTCACAAATTCCTCTCTCTTCCAAGCTAAAGTCTCTCCTCCCTTAACGGCTATATCGGCAGCAACATGTTAGGAAAATTGGAAATCCTAATTGCTCGAACACGGCAGATGTTTGGGCTACGTGCGATATATATTGTGGCGAGTTAAAGTTTAGGGTGATGAAAAATGGTTCGTGATGTCCTCCTGGTTTCTAAGATACGTTTTATCACCGTCATAAGTGCTGTTACGTTGTGACTGGGTCGATACTCCGCCTGGAAGGAGTTTTGACAGTGGTTTGTGAAAGCATTTAAGTCGATCGTCTCGGCTAATGATGGTTTGTCTGAGCGACAAACTTCACGTGGTTTGTATGTACTGATGATGTGCTGTCTACCTATTGGGTGCACCAGCCGGTGAGGCCTGCCAGACACGCTATCCTGCAGAGACCAACAGTAGCATTTATGTTACCGTGGGACCCACACACAAGATTGTGAGTTGTTGCTTTCTCATGAACGGTCCGTCCATTATCGCATGCGAGACCTGTTAGTCATACTTCCTGTCGAGTTCGTTGGCCGAACACTAACTTTTCCTAGTCTGTTCGTATCTACATGTATCCTCCACCTAAATCCACACTCACTGACTACAGCATACCTGCTTAGCATTCACACAGCTGGGCAGCCCGAGTCACACCCGTATTGCTAAACAGAGAATGAGACAGAGAAAAACATATATAAGTTAGTGCCCCAACATGCTAGTGGTTGAGTAATACGTCGGGGCTGGTATGTAAAGCCCATATGTGTAGGCCTGTAGCCGTTACCAAGCAGGTATGGGAGAAGCAGGCCCGCGTCGGGATCCCCGGGCGTCAAGCCGAACGTACAAACCGGACACTGGCAACACCGCACAAGATTTTCATCTAGTTAATGGGAGGTAGAAATGTTTCCCCATTGTGTCACGTAGCAATTGCCTACGAGAGTTCATTAATGCGATGGCCAGCGTCTGTCTGGTGGGATCTGCGGAGGCGTGCATCCGTTTGTCCTCCTAGTTGGTCGCTCATTTGACCTTATTTTCTTAGCATTGTGAAAAGGTTTATTTCCCTTATGAGCAGCTGCACCAGTACTCTGGTTTTTATACTAGATTATCCGAGTTACGGTATTGATAGGATGGTTTCAGTTATTTGAAGTTTGAAGTTCTTAGACGAGACTACTCCCCGTGATATATATATATATATATATATATATATACACACTTATTTTTAATTCGTTTAGCACTCTAAGAGAAGACGTTGTAGTGGCTGTACTGGCGTAGGACCGGTTATATAAGTAGATCGCCTTACTTATGAATGTTATAAGGTCAACAGAGAAAATAAATTATCCGTGGAAGAGACCTTCTTTCCGGTAAATTAACTAAATTACAATTTAATTATCTCTGCTAGTATAAGTTCCTCTTATATTCGTTGATTACCTTAAAAATCCAGAGGTTGACAGGCTGCTTTGTTTCTCCAATTCAGAGTCTGCTTCAGTTCTCACCAGCCAATTTGTTTTTAGTCTGGATTCTTTCAAGACGTGATATCGCTAGCTTCCTATACAGGTGTGGAGGTAAGCATGGTGAGGTGGTGATTTAGGTGGAACACACACTCTGCGTGTGGCACAGGATACACCAGGAATGCATGTATTGTCGTTGGATTTAATGGGTATCGACTTCTGAGTGTGGTCATTAAGCCAGAAACCGCACCGTTCAGATTTAAGCGTGCAGAAACTTTTAAGGTGGTATGGATACATTATGGGAAGTGGCGAGTTGTGTAGCTTGGCCGGTGCTCTACTGCATGTGGGCGATTGCAGCGGGCACTGGAGCCTGACCGGCATTCGATCAGTCGATACTGAACTCATCCCTTACCCTGCAGCACACGGCCTTCCTCACCTTACAGCTGCCTCTTGGTGAGCGTCTTGAAATGCGTTTTCAACTTTGCAAACGATTGAGTGAATCCCTTCTCCGGCTCTTGTCAGTGCTCTTGGTTCTCTCGTCCTTTTTCCTGGAAATAAGAGCGAACGTCATATTTATACCATATAATTTTCCCGTGAACTGTTGTTATTGAGAAAAAGCGCACATGATAATCACGAATGGTTCGGTGGGTGGCCCACTGCCTGAGAGCGTAGACCACCTCCCTACCCCGCCAAGACTGAAAGGCGTCGGGGCGAGGTGGTGAGGTTGATACCTATGTGCCATGTTTACCAGTAAGGCGGAGGTGTGGCCGCTTCACTCGGCAGGCCATGTTACCGGGACTTTTAACGTCGGTCGCTTCGTTATCGCAGCAACAGGTGTGAAGGTCCATTATTGGCTCGAACGAAATTGTTGAAGGTATAGTGGGTGGATAAAACAATGCATGTCTACCACGGGACAGTCTGTAGTGTTTGACGTGTGCAATTTTTGGTTAAGCGCTTTCTGTGGAGTAAGAATAAATATGGTTTTAGGTGTCTTATACGTTGACCACATTGAAGGTTTATGTGGAACATTTTCGTGCAACGTAAAAAAATATAAGTAAAAGATTAGATATTTCTTTTATGATCTGTGTGTGAAGTAAATTGATATGTCGTAGTGTGACTGAGGCAATACTGTTTGGATATTTGTTTGTATTTATGGCGTGAAGATGTCAGCAATATGTATGTGGTGTAGTTTCAGGCAAGGCCGTATAAACCTTTGAGCCCGGGTGCATTGCAGGTAAGCCACGAGGATTACATTACTGTGCCAAATGAAAAACAGCTAAAAATAGTCGGCTATGCTTGCCAACTTAATTGTACAACAAGCTATGTAACTTTGGTACAAGTGAAGCGAAACAGATTGTGATGCAACTTTCGTTTGTGTTGGGTGTAAAGAAATCATGGCCCGCCCACTCCTCGGCACCACCTGGTGTTAGCATTTTCTTTACACTCGAGTCGTTGGATTTAGAATCGTTTACAGAGCTCTGCTTCCTTCTCTTAACATACAAAACTAGATAGCATTTTTTTTTTAACTTTTCTTTCGGGTTTGGTTGCTATAGCTTAAAAATTGTTTTATCCAGTCTTATTGTATATAGAATCATATATACTTATATTTTTTTATGATAGAAAAAGCTTCTCCCATCCTCGTTAATACCTTGTTTCTATGGTGCGGGAGGGAGTATTAACCCCGTGGTGGTGTGTGGCTTTGTCACTACTCACAAATTGTATAGCACTCCTTCCACCCCCTTCCTATCGTATTGTTAGCCCCATTTGTCAGGCACATTAAGAACTCTTCCTGCTCACTGTATGGCACTCTCCTCACTTCCCCTTACCCTTCTCAGTTCTAATGCTCCTTACCCATTGTATGAACTAACCCCCCCCCCCCAAACTTTCTCCACTATTCGTTACCTGCAGCAAGAGTCGGCAGTGAGCGTTGCAGTCGAGGCTGCTGGCTGCCCCATGACCTTATATCGTGCCCCCCACACCCCCCTTTACCTCCCCACACCCCCTCTCCTCTGGCTGGCCTCTGCGACCCCTTGCCTCAGGTGGCGGTTCCCACCAGCTCCTCGCCGTGTCTAGGGTCTTGCCGAGGTCACCAGGGACACCTCTCCAGGAGAACCAAGATCAGGTCACCAGGTGCACCGCCTGTGATCAGAACCAAGGTTAATGTGATCAGCTCTTACCACTTGTGACAAGGGCCTGGCTGGGGGTCACCGGAGCCACGTCAGAGTCTCGGGACAAGACGAGGCCTCCAAGGCTCCATCACATTGTTCGAAGTTAGTCAGGGTCACGTGAACAAGCGAAACTGTGTGGTCTGGCTGAAGCTTCCAACAAGGGCCATGCCTGCTGAAACCACGCAAGACGTAACGCGGGTATGGGACCTGACGGCGTAGGTGCAGGGAAAGAAACTGTAATCAAAACGGCCCACCCTTGAGTTGCCAACGGTCACAAAGTAATCACATGACGCAGCAGCTTACATAGTATTGCGTGGTGTAGCTGCTACTTGCTAGTGGTGGGGGCATAGAAACAGCCAGCTTTCGGGAGCAGAAGCCACTGTAATACCCATAGAAGAGGGAAAGTGGATCACGTTTTGAAGTTAGCCTGAATAAGTCGGACGGCTTTCGACTCGACTCTTTGAAGAAAGGATGCAGAGCTAGAACCTTCCTCATGTGAGAGCAGTACTCCATGCAAGGACTGATCGGTCCTTTGTATAATCAGAGCAGCTGCTCGGAGGAAAAGAAATCTCGACATCTAAACAGGACTCTCTGTTTCTTTGAGAGAAACTTAGCTATTTCCGTAATGTGGGTTTCCAAAACAGTATGGACGTTACAGTGATGCCAAGTATGTTCACCGAGTCAAGAGATGGAATTACAGAACCGTCGAAGGAAGGAGGAAAGTCTTGAGGAATTTTCTATAGAGATGGACAGAAACTGCGTCTTGGAGGCATTCAAATTTTCCAGATTTCGTTTGCCTCACTGAGATATCCTGTTTAAGTATTAGTTTATTGAGGAGACTGTGTCCAGACGAGAGGCAGATCGAGTGAGAGAAGGAGCAGAACTGAAGGATGTGGAGGAATGCATTGTTGACTAGTTAGCGTTTGAGTACATTTAAAATTAAGTCACCCGGGTCACGCTTGGCTGAGATGAGCAGCCTTAAGGCTATGGTTTGAAGGAGACTAAAATACCCAAAATGCCTTTGACCATTTCGAGGCCAGCGGGATCACACATGTCGTTGATGCAGTTGCATCCACCAGGGCTACACCATCTGTGTCTCAAGCGCTGGAATTGAAGCCTCAAGGCCGCATCACTTTGGTTGCTTTAGTAAAAAAAAAAAAAAAAAAAAAAAAAGGCAAAGCTACCAAGGGTCTAAATTCAGTACAAAGTTTGCAGTTCCCAACGACCCACCGGTCTCTCAGATCAAGCCAAAATCTGGCTTAAGTTACAAGGATCACACCGTCCGCCTCGAGGGACACACCGGAATGACCAGGACTCGCTCCATATGTCAAGGGTCAGGTCGAGTTCACCAGATACGCGTCATATCCTCCTCCTCAGGCCACAGTGAGGTCCACGGGGTCAAAACCATCCGCGTGAATGACGGGACCGACATAATCAAGGCACTCTATTATTTAAGGTGAGGCTGGGGTTAGTAGAGACGCACACACTATATATAATCCTGAACGAGATTAAGGCCGCCAGGGTTGTAACCTCATGGGTTCGTAAGGGTGATACCACCTGATGTTTAGGGCCAAGTTTAAGGGTTCAAGGACCACATTACCTTGGACTAGGTAACCGCATACCGTCAGGAACACACCAGGCTAGCCACCGGTCACCAACAGACTGTCCGTATGTGTTGTCTGCTCGAGGACACAAACATAGCATTACTGGACGTACACGCGCCCACCGTCAGTGTGATTATTCAAGAACAGTTTAGTTTAGCGTCCTTATTAGGAATACCTCGGGTAACTACGTCACCAGTAGATCCTTAAACCTGCTTTGCTTAACGGTACGACCCTTGAATTAGGAGCCATAAGTATAAGGGTTAAGTCATAAGCAAAGGCGTCGTGCTCAAGGGTTGTCCCAACGTTTTTAAGGGTTGTTCCTTCGTATTCAAAGGCCGTAACGCCGTGCTCATGCTCAAGGGGTTAAGAGAAGGAAGAAAGTCAGGGGTTGAGAGGGGGAGAGTCTGAAGTTACAATTAAGACGGGGGAGAAGAGCCTGATCCCGATTTAGAGCGTGGAGCGAGCGGGGAGGAAAGACCCAAAAGATGGATGAGGCTCATTGCCAGCGGAAGGAAGAGGGAAACAGAAGTTTTTGGGTGAATCGAGCGGTCTGGCCTCCGCTCTGGTCTGTTCACATGATATACTTAGGGCTCGTGACCTCTTCCTCTCTCTCACGTTCCACGGGGAAAAGGCCCGCGCGGAAGCTTCAAAAGGTCAGAGTATTCCGGCCCCGTACGCTGTTGTTATTCCGGGGACGTGACTACAATCATGCCTGACACATCACTTCACCCGTACATGTACGGCTAGCACACACACGCGCAGACATTGCTTGCATACAGTACGGTGGTGGAACTTGGGTGTGCATTTCGTGCTCTTGTGGAATTAGGACATTATGGCGGAGGCTGGTGCCGCTGTATTTGTTGGGAACTGTGTTGTACAATGGTGGGGATGATGTGAGGTGTACAGTGGTGGAGATGCAGCGTGTATA
Organism: Panulirus argus; assembly: GCA_038088735.1. Lineage (NCBI taxonomy): Eukaryota > Metazoa > Arthropoda > Malacostraca > Decapoda > Palinuridae > Panulirus > Panulirus argus. The sequence goes on from JAYMFT010117095.1 coordinate 12,045, forward strand.
AGGCAGCAGCGAGGTAGATGCGTATTGTACGGGGTTAGAGTTGGGGTGAGTACGGTCCAGGGGTGGATTTGGAGGGGTCTCTGGCTCAGCATTGGTATGGTGGGTTGTGTACATTGGAGAGAGTTTAGGCTGGTGGGCCCTACTGGAATTGTGGCTTTTTTTTGTGTGGCCTAGAAAATATTACAAAAGAAAATATGAAAGTAGTGAGGGATATGTTGACTGTGTCAGCGTATTAGAGAAAATATAATTTTTTTTTTCAGTTGAAGATACTTAACGTTCATTATTCGAAAATGATAAAGCGAATTGAGAAACTTAATCGCAGGTCAAACGTTCCTAACACTATGTGTTTAAGATGTATCCGTGACTGTGTTGGGTTGCAGGTAAACCCACGGCTTAATTTGTAATCTATCCAGCAGATGCCCTGTGCCACTTCCCAGAAAGCGACCACGCCCTCTGTTTGTCTTTCTGGTGAGCTACTCTGTATGCTGGGTGCTGTGGTGCTCCACCTACAGCTCCCATGGCATGTGTGGGCGTCCCTCCACCTCCTCGGTGCACGTTTGGACCACCTTTAATGCTGGTCCTTACAACACAAGGGGGACACTGTCGTCCCTCCGGCTCTGTGCCCAGTGGCGCTTATAAATATACCGTGAGCCCCTGTTGCTAAAATCAGCAGCAGAGAAATGATTGACTCCTTTACAGCGAGTAGTTCTTCGGTGAGACTGTAATGCCTATTGTCAACTGACAATGGTACAGTCTCTCTTAAGATAAAATTTTAGTCGCTTTGTAACTTCATGTGGGTAGAGTTCCGTAATACCTATATATATATATATATATATATATATATAGAGAGAGAGAGAGAGAGAGAGAGAGATTACAACTTTTAATGTTAACAAATCTCTGTAAACATGAAAGAGTTGCAGGTAGCATATGTCAAGAGAACGGATTCATGATGACTTCATTTCATCGGCCCTTCCTTGCTTGTTCTATCATCGTTCAAAAGACGCACGGTATCCATATATATTTTTTTAAATACTTCCATGTCCGCGTCATGCTACAGACAATGTAGTCATGATCTGTGTTGTGTTCAGTGTACCATGCTGAGAAACAGCACATGAAAAACGACATACATCGTCCTACTCTGTCCCACCACTCGTATACGCATTACCAGCATAAATAGATGCTGCTCGCTTTGTCGAAGCATTACAAGACGCTGTTTCAGCAGTTCTTGTTATCAAGGTTATGGCAGATTACTGTTTTATGAATGGCACCGAGGACTGGCTGCTTTATGTATAAAATTTTAAGTAAAATAATATATATATA
>JAYMFT010117106.1:0-2500 GCA_038088735.1 Panulirus argus
GAGGGAAAATCCTCACTTGGCCCCCTTCTTTGTATATATAGATCGTGGCAGGCGACTAAGGGGGGGGGGGGGCTGGGTTTCTGGAAATCTTCCCCTCCTGGACGCTACCTCGCTTAACCGGGAAATAGCTAATATAATTGTGTGTGTGTGTGTGTGTGTGTGTTTAATTTTCATGAGAAACTATCAAGAGGGTTTTTCTGTGGGGATGATTCACTGTTGGCATGAACCAGATCTTCTGTCTTGCAGGAAACTGTCCTCGCAGTTCACCCTCATGTTTACTGTACGGGTGGATTTGTCTGTCTTGATGTTTACCTTCAGTCCCGCTTGGCTCTCCCTCATGATGACAGACCACTGCGTGGGCGAGAGAGAGAGAGAGAGAGAGAGAAAGAGAGAGAGAGAGAGAGAGAGAGAGAGGGAGAGAGAGAGAGAGCACCATAGCCTCTCTCTTTCTCTCCCTCGCACTGGGTCGTACTTCCTCTCCTCAACTCTCTTACACTGGCACTCTCCTCCAATCTTCTCCTCCTCTCACGACTGACACTTACCCTAAAACTACCCCATCCTAATTTTTTTTCTCTCTCTCTCTTCCCACCTCTTCTCCCTAACACTTTAAAAGGCCTATAACTTTCTTCCGCCATGACCTTAGCACTCTCCACTCACACCACTCCTTGACACTTAAACTCCTATGACTTCCTCCCGCCACCCCATCCTAACCATAGCACTCTCCTCTCTCTCTCTCTCTCTCTCTCACCTCTCCTCCTAACACTTAAAATATTATCGTTTGGCCCACACACACACACACTGTAACCTTGGCACCACCCTCTCGCCAATCCATCAAGATATGAATGAAAGAAGCATTGCGACTCGGCACTCTTCCCTCACCTCGGCCAGACGCACTCTGGGTTCAGGTTGGAAATGAACGTTTTTTTCTTTTTTTTTTTTGAGCCCGACGTTTGGTGAGCACTTAGCGAGTGGTGAGGGGCAATTATTGCCGTGTTTACCTCACACCGTGAACCAGAGTGGGTGATTCCTCCGGCCCACCTCCCCACCCACTTTTTCTATCGTGTTTCCCCGTAAATGGTGTTTCCACCTCCCACGTTGGTGGCTGTCACTTTCCGTTTGGCTACTACACCTGCCGCCATCCCTCACCAGCAAGCAACAAGCGTGTTGATGCCACAGTCTCTCTTGGTGATGGTTCACCAGAAAACGCTCTCGAGGCTGGCGAGAGAAGACTTGATTTTTTGGACATTTAAGAAGTTAATTTTAGGTTTATAAATTGATATGTAAGAGTCAAGTTTAGCATTTGATGATTTATTTTTGATTATTTAGTTAGTTTTTCTCTCTCGTTAATGTGACTATGTTGACAGAGCTGGGGATAATGTTCCTGGGTAGGGTGTGAGTGAGTAAGGAACGGTTGGGAGAGTTGGGACCTGGCAAGGGAAGAATACTGTCGTTTGGATGATATATGCAGGGTGTACAACTGACAGAAAAGATTATTGTAAATAAAACGAGCAAAACGTGAGGCTGATTGACGAATGTTATAGGTATTTATACCCCACTGCTATAAGTTGCATATGATATATTCGTTTGATCAAGTCGATGTTATTGAAAACTGTAAATACATACCTGCCTTATAACATTTACTGTATCGTAAGACTATTATTAATATGGTTTATATGAAAGATATACTTGAAAAGTGAAATGTCTCTTCTTGTCACTTCTATATCAGGATGGGAACTTACGGGGAAACATAAACATTGATAGAATAATCGTATTACGCGATACCGAACCAAAACACGAGATTAAATTAAGCCTGTTCTGTGCATTTGAAATCTAAATTGATGCGTCGAATTCGATTCCTCTCGCTTCTCAGATCATGCAGCATCACTGTCGGAGTAAAGTGTAGCGTAGTTGTGTGTGTGTGTGTCGTGTACCGGGGGAATGTGGTGGTCGGTCGTGTCACGCCGTAGGAACGACACGCACGGTAGTAGCAACGGGTCACGAGAGATGGACCACCGAAATGACTGCTGCTCGGTAAATATACGACACACTCTGCGATCATCCACACACGTCGGTAGGAATGCTGGCGTTAATCCTCCCCGAACAGGGAAATATTTGACGGAACACTGCGCGAAAAATGGAAAGAAAAACAACTTAATTCTGCGAAGGGAAAGTTTGTTGCGCCTTTCTTCTCGTCGTCCTCTGGCGTCGTCACTTGTCCGAGGCAAAAAACCTCTCCTCAAAGTCTGGTGCTTGCCGTCAGCGGCAGGCAGTGTCCGGCTGGGGCGTCATTCTCCTGCAGGAGAGACACAGGATCTGGGTCACCTCCGGCCGGAGGGCTTGTGGTGACATGAGACTCATTTCTCGGTTTACTACTGGTCGTCAGCTGTCCCACCTGCAGCACTGGCTCCCACCTGAAACCTGGCTCCCACCTGCAACACTGGCTCCCACCTGCAACACTGGCTCCCACCTGCAGCGCTGGCTGCCGCCTGCAACACTAACC
>JAYMFT010117106.1:7500-13364 GCA_038088735.1 Panulirus argus
ACAGCCAGCCCTTTCCCACAGATGTAAAGGATATCTTAAACTTACGAGCGACACCGGTGCTCGTACAAGTCTCCGGCAGGAGACGCCAGGGGTGTAAAAGTGTCTATAACTATGTAAATGAAATTGTCGCGTTCGTTGTGTATCGATCTCATTGAGCATGTGAGTGAACTTGGAGGGTGTAAGACGTTTCTTCCAGAGACATGAAGTCCACCCAGGACGACCCGGAGGTGTTGACAGTAGGCTAGCCTCTCCCAGTCCTAGGGCTATGTATACAGGTGTTGGTAACCACCAATGTAGGCTGTATTATACAGTTGCTTTGTATCTATATTGTGATTTATCTATCAATCTATCTATCTCTCTATCTGTCTATCTATCTATCTATCTATATAGTAGTCCTTAAACAATTTATGTTCCTCGTGCAGCAGAAGGAAAGGAGATAAAAAGAGAGAGTAATAACCACTCGGACGGAAGATCTAATCGGAATTTCATAAAGACGTAGCTTGACCGTGGAGGTAAGTGACCCACCTCAAGAGTGAAGGTTTTGTTCCCCTTTGTTGTCGGAAAAGATCAACTGCTGAATGAGGCGGAAAACTCTTCGAGAATTATATGATTTTGCTGCCGAATTCTCCCTCAACTCTCTTGGGAAATTCTTACCGCAGGATTTCCTTCGTTTCCTCACCGGGCAGGATGTGGGGGGGCGGGGGGGGGGGGGGGAGGGTCAGGTCAGCAAGCCAGATTAGCTCAACGGGTACGGTCGCCGGGTCAGGTCATGGGGGCCATGTCGCAAGCCACGTCAGGTTTGGGCCGTGGGTTGACAGGACTGGTAACGGGACAGGGTCGAGCCTGTGTCTCCACTCCTCGTGTCCATATGGTCACCTCGAAGATTATTTCCTCTCGGAACATCAGGTATGGAAGGCTCGCTGGCATAACACCACCGGTGTCAGAGGAGGTCCGGCCCTCAGTAACCGGAGGAGAGAGAGGAAGTCTTGTAAACACCGAGTGGCATGAGGTTCTTCAGCGCCTTAAGTGGAAATATTAGAAAGGCTGGCGTGGGTGCCCTGTATGTGCAAGGGAGGAAACGAGGCGTAAGTAAATCTGAACCTTGAATGATGGCTTTTGTTGGTCTTTAAGGCCAGGTTTTGGTACCCTTGTAGTCTTCCTTTGCACCCGAGGTACAGTCACTGAGGCGACTACGTCACATATTTTGCGTGATTGCAGCGAAGTAAGGGTCATCTATGAGGTTCTTGAAAAGCGGCCTTTTGTACTCTCAAAACGGCCTTCAAGGCCAAGGTGCGTAACTCAAAACCTTGCTCAGATTCTGGAGTAACTTCACTCAAAGTCTGGGGCCTCTAGTTGCTGCGGTTCGGCCGTGAGTGTATATCGCACAAAGGCACAAGCGCTTGGAAAATATCTGTAGATAATGAACTAACCCATGGAAGATTTCAAGAGCTTAGAGGAAGAATATGTACACAAAGCGTTTTGATCGTCGAGGCCTCTGAAACCCGGCCGAACACCAGTATACCTCACCCTTAAACCAAGGCAATGTAGATAGAAACGGATATTCATTATAGACGTAAGGTGTTTCCAGTGTACTGTAAGCGAAATTTATCACCACACTCTCCATCCATCGCTGTCGTAGTTGTATCATCATCTATGCTGGATCATCGAGAGAAAATGAGGCTGGAAATTTTTTTTCAGAATCTGTTTAGATCTTGAATGCGTTGGTCCAGTTTCAACTACATGACTCTTCCAGTATTTTCACCTTTCGCTCGAGTAATACGAGTATGACCAAGAGAGTTTCTGACGACAGCGTATACACGATGACCGACAGCCCCCACGACTGGATAAAGTTATTCACTGTAGTCTGGAACGAAGCAGTTTTGTAATGAGCAGTTGTCTGGAACGAAGCAGTTTTGTATCATTATGAGCAGTTGTCTGGAACGAAGCAGTATTGTATTATGAGCGGTTGTCTGGCATGAAACAATTTACTGTCAACATGAATTATAACTTTTTTTCTTACCTTTGTGATGGAAATCTTCTTTCTCACCTTTAAGAACAACACACCACCTTGTGGTGTTGCTTCGGTAAGGACGACTCGCTAGCGTGGCCGTAATAAAAGGAACCCGTAATAAACACGATGGTCTGACGTCTTGCACACCCCTGCCCCAGCCATCTTCACCAGACAGCCACACTTGTGTGAAGCGCGCACGTTGTTTTGAATTCCCTCGGTGATGAAGACCAGAGGTGTGCGTGGCATAGCTGGCCCAGTTCTTGCGTGACCACCATTCGCCTCTCGAGGAAGGCAACACAGCTTTCTAGTAATCCTCTTGAACTCGGCTTTTAAAGTCGTATTTTATGGAAGTCTCTGTCAGGCCTTGAAGTGTTACACTCCCACGCAAGTTAAGGACGCGACAACAATTGTTGTTTAATCTCATGACGGCCTGGTCTATTGGTGGGACGGGTCCTTATCTCATAACGGCCGGGTGTGTAGCTGGCACGGGCCGTTATCTCATGACGGCCAGATCTATGGCTAGCGAGGGCCCTTATCTCATGACGGCCAGGTCTGTACAGGCTTGGACGGGCCCCTATATCATGATGGCCCGCTTCGGTTATTAGTAACTGATAAAAGGCTTGGTTTGGGTAAGTGGCACTCGAGGAGGTCAGGTCACCAGAGCAAGACAAGAACGCTTGAGGCCTGCCCTCATCAGGAGGGTTTGAATAGTATGATGGGACCCACCAAGTATATAGCAGGTTATCTTGTTTCGGTTGCATTAGGGGGGGAAAGTAAAGAGATGTTATCTTGTTTTTCCTTTCACTACAAAGCAAGTGTAGAACTCTGTACCTTCTAATCTTTCTTTCTAACACCCACTACCTGCCTCTTGTGAAAACAGAAAAAGAAAGCAGGTTTTCCACATTCCGAAACTATAGATTATGTCTTCCTTTTCTCTCATATTTTTTTTTCTCTTCCTGAAGGCCTGGCCGAGATGAGACCTTTTGTCCAACATTATCAGCTCACCGTAATGTAAAGCAGTGTTGCCTCGTGTGTTAGGTGTTGTGAGAGACCAGTGTGCGTGTGTGTGTGTTGTCTTCCTCCAGTTCGGAATGAAATTATCATCAGCTGCTGTTGCTCCTCTTGCTGCCAGGTGCCTACAACTCGCTGCAGAGGAAAGGCAATGCCCACAGTCCCTGTTCTCCCAGTCGTTCGTACCACTATTCTTTCCCTCTCACTCACCGACTCTGCCATCATTGTTTTTGTTAGCACTACACCTGTCTTGCGTTACCACCGCCGTTATATGTATATATATACTCCCTCAAATTGTCTTTTTCAGTAGTCAAGTGTCGTATCGTATTTCTGGACCGTCTGTACGGTTATATGGTATTGACAGTAACTGGATATTGGCCCAGGGTTGACAAGGTGCCCACCATGCTTGCTGACAGGGAGGCTTCCACAGTGTCACTGTGAACAGACTGCAGTGGAAGCCGGTCTGAGCAGTGAATGGAAACTGTATCATGAGGATGAAATGTCAAGGACGTAGTCTTGGTAATAAATCATTGGATTTGCTAATACTGCTTGACACATTTCTAACTAACTGTAGCGTTGTAATATGAACTTGGTATTTATTATCAGTTCTGCAGTGATTTGATTCACGAACTTATTTATTCATTGTCGATCATATTTCTTTTATTGCCGATTTGTTTTCTACTTAATTTGTAACTCATATATCAGTTTATGAATTTTTGTGTCTTATTAGAATTCGTATCAAATATGTATTTCTGTATTTTATTGAATATCTCCATTATTGAATACGTAACTATTTTACTGTTAATCGTGAATTTCACAGATTTATATACATCAGAACCTGTACTGTTCACATTTGAATCAGTCTAAACAATTTCCCATTTCGCTGTACGCTTCTAGTTCTCTGTAGTCAGGGTTCGACTCTCGGGCACGTACTGGTAAAATTGTTTAGAGTAATAGCATTACGTATTTAGCTTGTAACAAATTTAGTTTAGATTTCTCCCGAGTTATGCCCCTAGAAAAATTGTCAATCCTGTAGCATTACTAGTTTTATGATGATCCACCCAGCTTTGGGCTATAAATCTTTATACAGTCGTTTCCTATCGTCTATAGAACTGAATACCTTAAGACCTATAACTTTAGTTCAGTTGTTTCAAATCATCTGTAGGATTGAGTAGCCTAAAACCCATAAGTCTAGTGCATTTGTTGCCCAACTATAGAACTGAGTAGTCTTTAAGACTCTTAACTATTTTTTTTTATGAAAAAGGGGTTTGATATGGGACTTGATCTGGCTCGGAATTGTGAGAGAATGCCATCTCTGTCATGAAATCTAATGCAGATGTGTTTTGATGCTTTCTAAGTCTTATTTCAGCCAATTCTTCTTTCACACTCCGTAACTTGTGCTGCACTGCAGGCGACTCGAAATTTGTCGTGGAACATTTTATATTTTCTCATTACTAATCAAGCGAAAAATTACATTGAAATATGAACTTTACCTAGCTGTAAGCGGCGATAGGGAAATAAAGGTCATACGGAAAATGGGAAGAAATAGAGACTGAAAATAACGGAGTGATAAAGTGGAAGAAAACGATAAAGAATATGGCAAAATGAAGGAAGGGGGAGTGGAAGAGGCAGCAAGTGCAGGGTAGAAGGGAGAAGCAAAAAATAGGAGGGGCATAGAGAGGGAGGGAGATTTGAGGACTAGAATAAATGGCTTTGACAGGGAGGAGAAGCAAGTGTATAGTGAACTGCAGGAAAATGCTGAGGACAGACGGAAGGGAGAGAGAGAGAGACGGACAGACACACAGACAGACAGACAGAGACACGATACAGGAGGAGGAGAGTAATGAACTAGGGAGACTAATAGCCCAGGCCACGGGTTGGAAATGAGGAGCGATAACGGATGGAAGATTGAGGGAGCTGGAGACGGAGTATTGCGAAAGGGAAGGAAGGAAGGAAGGTAGAAAAAAAATAGATAGATAAAAGCAGGAAGGAGATGGAGGAGGAGCAGCAGCAGAAGGAAGAGCCGTTACAAATTGCCACTCGGACCAAAATGGTGAAATGTCACAAGTGCAGATTTATGATTGTAGGGAGTTTGGTTACGTGTGTGAAGAAGGAATGGGTGGTGGGCGTGTGGCTTGTGTGGCAGGCGTGTAGCGAGGACTGCAGTATGTGGCAGTGAATTTTTTTTTTGTGGTGGAGATTGTGTAGTGGCTGGTTATATATGGTGGGGACTTGTAGTGTATGGGGGTGAGTGTTGTGTGTGACAGTGATTATTTTGTGTAGTGGGGACTGTGTGATGGAAATTGTATTGTGTGGCAGTTGGGATGTTGGTCTTATGTGTGGTGGGGACTCTAGTGGGTGGTAGTGATTGTTTTGTGTGGTTGGGAGAGCGTAGTCGCTGGTAGGGTGTGTGGTGGAGAATGTGTGTGGTAGCCACTGTAACGTGTGATGGTTAGGATCTTGGAGTAGTGTGTGGTGGGGACTGAGCTGAGGTGGTTTGAAAGTTGGTTATTGTGTGGTTGGCACTGTAACTTGGTGGTTGGGTTGTTGATTTAGTGTGTGGTGGGGACTGCGGCATGGATCGGAGGATGGGTGTGGATGCACTACACGTGGTTGCTTGAGGTGGATGTTGACATAAGTGGTTAGTGGGGTTGGATATAGTGTAGGTGGTCGGTGGGGTGTGTGGGTGTAGTGTGTGGTGAGCGTGGAGGAGTTGACAGTGTTAGCGGAGGCAGCGAGGTGGGTGAAGTGTTGTCTTTTGTAAGTCGTGTGCACAAAATCTCTCTCTCTCTCTCTCTCTCTCTCTCTCTCTCTCTCTCTCTCTCTCTCTCTCTCTCTCTCT
>JAYMFT010117117.1:0-13364 GCA_038088735.1 Panulirus argus
ACACATATATATATATATATATATATATATATATATATATATATATATATATATATATATATATATATTCTTGGTACTGTACTCGGTCAGCCAAGTACGTTTGTGTAAATGCACGGACAATTTTTCCTGTTTTCAGCTACTACACTACTATTCATGTCATTCCACGTACCAGTATCATATATGACATCACATACGAAGGACAACCGCGAGCATAAAAACAAACAAATTAATCCATCTCATCCCTAAACAATTCAATATTTTCTCAAGTTTCTCTCAGGCAATGTACACAGACAGCTCCAAGAATAATATGAAATTTAAGCCTTCAGCCTACATACCGGGCGGGGGAAGCCCCGTAAAACCCTAATGCTAGGGTAGGTTAGGTAGGGAGTCTACGAAACGAGTTTTGGGAGTATAGTAAATATCCCCACCTTTAATGCACAATCAAGATGGAAATTTACGAAACATGACCTTCGTCTGTTTACTGGAAAAGGTATTATGGTATCATTTGGTTCCTTGAGAACTCCTCAAGTAACTAACTCTGGCATTAAATGACTGTATCATATGAATGAACTCTGAAAACGCACTACAGACCATATCAAAGTAAAACTTGCAAGGAGTTTGTCTCCCCACCAACCCTAGACCAAACAAGTCAAAATTGATGAAACAAACAACCCCTCACTTTCGGTCGGTCCAACAACACTTTGCAAACATACACTAAATAACGTCAAACACCATTAACCATAGGCACATCAGCAAGCCATTCTTACATCTCACCACAAAGAAAAGTTTACCCTAATGAGGTAATTTATAGTTCGCACGAGAATGGTTATAATTATTATTACTATAATTATCATCCCTGCTGTATTAGTTTGTTATCTACACCTGGACAGGTATTCTAAGTCTTGCCCTTCGAGTTAATATTCTCTCCAGATTCAATATCTGCCAATAGTAGGAAATACACAAAAAAACTACAAAAAGTTTCTATACGAAAAGAATAACGAAAGTGGATAACAATTACTTACTGTCTTCATTTTCCCCTTTAATCGAACTTTTAATAACACGACTGCAAACAACCATCAGGTTACGAATTCAGCAATGCACGTGTGGTATTGACCTATGTTCACTCATAAACCTTAAATACTATGTACTATGACGACTGCAAAGAGTAAGAAGAACATCCAAATTGCCTCACGTTTCCTATAAGCCGTTTAGCCAGTCAGAGCCGAGAGCGTTTGGGGTTAACGCCGAAAGGAACGGCCAATCAGGAGTCAGAGCGTGTGGTATGGGATTAGGCGGCTTAACTCGCTATCTTATTTTTAAGAAAAAAGCTTTTCAATACGATTAAACAATGTTTTTTTTATTTGGAGCCATTTCGTTTCAACTTCCATTATAGGAAGAATGTGATTTAAGTCTAAATCATTTATTTATATACCAAGAATGTTTACTCGGCATTGGAAGTCAGCGCAGCAGACGTGATATCGTTTCCCTCCCCCCAATGAATGATGAACGTTAAAGAAAATGGCATGAATTACATGGCCAACTTAAACTTTTGCATTTTGTACTCTTGGTGCATCCTAAAACAAAGTTAGTTTCGACCATACAGTAGTGTTTCATAATACTTTGTACTATTTTCAGATATCCCTAGCAAATAATTCTTTAGGTTTGCAGCAGTTTAGCCACAGGTTGTGTTTTCATTTTTTTTTCTTTTACTTGATTGATTGATTTGTGCCGGGAAAACCTCGGGTACATTTAATGTGCACCCCATACTCATCCTGTGAGCGGTAGCGCAAAAGGATTAAAGGAGTCACGAAGGGTCTTAGTCAGACCCCCGTGGGTTGATATTACATGCATTACATAGTTTCATGTGTTAAGTTCTACCAAATATATGCAAAAAGTGGATACAAACTTAAAATTTCAGGTATCTTGTCATTAACAATAAGGTGTTGTTTAACATTTCTTGCATGGTTTGTTTAGATCTGTTCCCTAAACGGCTCTATTTGCTTCACATTGATTTGAGCATCATCATATGCATCCAGGAGTGAAATTAGATTTCTACCATTAGTGTTGGTGAAGAAGTCACCCAGATTTTTTGTGTCGAGCGTTAAGGTCTCCAATTAGGACAGAAGGTTCTGTATAAAGAAATTTAGGTAAATCTGTGTGGTGGAGTAGGTTAGCAGGTGCATAGGCATATAGTAAACTGAGTGTAGAATTGCCGACGTGTACCTTGATACCGTGTTATTGGAATCCTTGGGACTTTTGGGAGGATATTGGTACATGAGGTAGTGACTGTTTCACATACATTAGACAAGTGTTGGTAGATCTAGGGTTATAACATTTGTAATTGGGTAATTTACGTGTGGGGGAGTTGCCAGGAGGCGTTCGACATTCTTGCAGACATATGACATCAGTGTCCTCGGTAACAACCTTGTGATGGAGGTCAGAATACATTTTTTTCATAGAGGCAATGTTCCAACTGAGTACTGTGATATTACTATTTTGCTGACGTTACTAACAACCTTCCCGATACGCAGTGAATAGCAGCTCCCAGTTCGTTGGCTGCCCACCGCCTACTACCTCTGAAAGAGAGAGAGAGAGAGAGAGAGAGAGAGAGAGGCTGGTGGCAGCGGGCGGCTTACTTGCCCACCTCGTAATATTTGCATGCCTGACCGGTTCCCGGGTTTTTATTGTATTTAAATGAAGCATTAGCTACCAAGCGCCCTGTGCAGCCGTGCTGAGGAATAGATAGCACAGCAGATTACAACACCGTATCTACAGTAAACGGCCTCCCTTATAGTATGGCTCCTTGATAGCCTAGGATGCGTTCGTCGACAGAGGCTTATGCAAGGCTATGCTATGTTTGGATGACATTGCTAGGTTTGGGGAGTTACTACTAGAGCTGGGTGCCTATGTTAAGGTAGTTAGAGAATGGGTTGCGTTCCTGTCCCCTGAAGCTGGGTTTGAGACCGTACTTTGCGTATACCTTACGATGGTTTCGGAGGTCTTCTACCCCCACAGCTGGGTCTGGGACTTTACCTAACGATGGTTTCGGAGATCTTCTACTCCCAAAGCTGGGTCTGGGACTTTACTTTACCTTACGTATACCTTACGATGGTTTCGGAGGCCTTCTGCCCCCACAGCTGGGGTCTGGGATCAAATCACAACGTTGTTCCTCTGCCTCACTCAGGCTACTGATGGCCGCGACCCGCAAGCCAAGATAACTACCCCATCCCGGCCGCTCTAGCACACTCTGGAAGTGCTTCATGGCACCCAAGCGCTGGGCAGGAGGCCAACTAACCTCAGCCATGCAGCCCATTTGGTGCTCCCGCCCGCGACCTTGCCCGACCTCCAGACCTCCACCCCCTTGAGAGCTGGGTCGCTAACTCCAAGGGCACGACTGCAAAGACACTTAAGGAAGACGACCCTTTAGGAGCACGACGACGACGGTACGATCCTCGACCACAGTTGGTATGCCCCTTAGGCATGATGGTTCTGGCGTTTGAACTAACCCTTAGAGGATAATATCAATGGCCGTCATATCTAAAATGGCATTCCGTCTAGCTCAAGAAGTCAAGGTAATGTCCGTGAGTGTAATCTTGTTTCACTGTGAGCAATATGATCACAGCTGATCTAAATGGTGCTCATTACGTGATATCTTTAATTAGCTAAATGTCTCCAGTCTCCTTTTCCAGTTCTGCTATTATTCTTTTCGCCGTCTCTCTCTCTCTCTCTCTCTCTCTCTCTCTCTCTCTCTCTCTCTCTCACATTATTTCCAGACATGGATGAGGACTTCTGAGGTGACCGCTTTAGAGCCTTATAGGATTACAATGCTCTCCTGGAGTCTGATCACGACACCTCCTGATTCTATGGGAGACATTCTACTGTAAATCATAATGCAATGTAAAAAATGATACATATGAATAGATGTAAATGATTTACAACATGATATTTACTTCTCTATAGTATAAAGAGCTTTCCCCACGTCTTCTTCATTGTCCCGTCTCCCTCCATATAGATTAGGAATTTAGGATACCATTACACGTCCTCCTCCAGCAGATGATCTCGTCACAGACCATCAGGTCCGTCCTCAGGCGAGTGGAAACACGGACCTGCTGAATATGCATCAGGCCGAGAGCGATTTCGTAAACACGGCAACGGACGCTGAGGACGTTGTACCGTGGACACACACACACACACACACACGCACGCACAATAAATTAGGTGTCATGTGAAATTACCAAATTTTTCGCAAACGTACAAATCGCACGACGGGAGACGGTGGGTGTTCGGGGAGGTTTTGCCAGCCAGCCGGTGGCGCGCGTCCTCAAACGGTGAACTTGGAAACGTCAATTTTGTGCCTAAATATAAAATCAATATAAAAAAAAATAATAAAACAGACAAAATATATCACAGCCTAAAGAAAATTCTAAATAATAAAATAAGATTCATTTGGGGGAGAAAAGAGAGGGAGGGGAGAGGAGGGGGGGAGGGAGAGGGAGGAGGGAGGGGGCAGTACATTCCCTAATATCTCGAAAGTGCTGATGATTTTGGACGACCTCTTTCACTTCTACCTGATATCGGGGGCCTGACTCTAACCCGTTGAACGTTTGATACTGTCTCCACGCGACTTCGTTGTTTCAGATTGCTCACACGCGACTTCGTTGAGCTACGCTTAGGACTCATTCGAGTTCGCTTATGGAGAAACTGGCCGGCTACCCTCTTGAGATTTTCTTCTTTCTTTCACATCTTTTCACCTGCAGCAAATTCAAGTCTCGTTCTAAGGCTTCGGACTGTCTTTGACCGAGCCTTGTGGTATTTCTCTCAATGTCATTTACGCTTCGAAGCTTCTGACACTGTGTCTGACTGAGTCTTATGGTATTTCTTTCTCAATTGCATTTATTACTTCGAAGCTTCGGGCACTGTCTTTGACCGAGCCTTATGGTGCTTCTATCTCAGTGGCATTTACGCTTCGGATAACAGACTGTGTCGCAAATGTTTCGAGCAAAACACCTGAGGAACCGACTCTTGCAACTGACACGAAGACCCACATCCAACATAAGCGTACGGCATAATTCTCTGTTGATATAATCAACGACGGAATTCCATCCAGTCAGCCACTAAACGAGGTCGACGACGAAATGTGACTAATCAGCAGTCGACCTCTGAATCAACCAGTCAAAAAAACAACCGTCGAAACAGTCAGCCAATTTGGGTTCCGAATCGTCCAAAACATCCAGTCTATGAGCAAAGAAAACGTCCATCCCGGGCAATCAACCAGTACTTCAAATAGAATGTATCATCCAAACAACCAATCTGTCAATCATCCATCCACCCACATTGTCAACCAATCAGATACCGAATCATCCAAACAACCGATTTGTGCACAACTCATCCATCCACCTAACCAGTCAACCAATCACACAATGAATCACCCAAACACCCGACCAACAATCCATCCCAGTCATCCACACATGCAACCACTCATAACCAAAAAATCATCCGAACAACTAGTCTACAAACCCATCCACCCACCCACTCATCCATCCATTCCATCTATTCCGAGCGTCACGAGAGCCATCGGGAGGGGAGGGGAGGGGAGGAGCCTTCCCCTCGTGCAGGGGTGGGTGGGACGGGTCCGGTGGGCGTCCACAGGAGCTCGGGTTACACAGCCGGGCTCGCCTGCCTGCCTGGCTAGGTGACTGACACCCCCCCCCCCTCACGGTGATTGAGGTCCTCCCCCACCATCCCACCCCCACCCATCACCCATGCCTCACTCACTGCCAACCGTTCAGTACCTGTTGTGTGGGGGTGATGATGGAGGAGGAGGAGGAGTGCTGGGGGAGCCCTGGGGTGAAGCTGGGGTGTTACGTAAGGGAATGATGGGTGGAAAGGTGTCGGTGGAACCCCGGGGTGAAGTTGGGGTGCTATGTAGGGGTGTGATGGTGGAGTGTTGGGGGAACACTGGGAGGAGGGGGGATTGGGGATGGGAGAGAAGTGGGGCGCTGGTGGGATGCTGGGTGACTAAAGGAAGAGGAAGCTCTGGGGTAAGGGAAGGTCGCTGGAGTGAGAGGCGAGGGGGCACTGGGGTGACATGATAATCGAATTCAGCAAAGAAACTAAACTTTGGAACAGAAAAAAATGAGACCAATTGCTGAAGTAAGACTATCTACGAAAAAAAAAAGCAACGTACGTTACAGATGGTAAGACATTACGTTACAGTAACAGGTTACTTGCCTAGGGAAGTAACATCCTGTACATGAACGAAACAAACTCTCATCAAAAGGTTGGGTTAAGGAGACAGCAAGCCATCCCTCTACGTGACCGCACAAGGGAAGGGGATGATCTTACCATTTTCTTTCGGCGTAGGCAGAGACCGGCGGCATTTACAGACGCATACTCAAAACGTGTCTTATATTCCCTAAGTCGGACCTGCTCCACTATCAAATCGCCTGGGGTTTCCGTCTCTTCAAAGGCTCCATGGATCACTCTTCTTAGAGACGCAATGCAAACGCGGGCAAATGTTTCTTCAGCAGGAGTGTCTGAGAACATTGGGATATACACTATCACCAGGTGTTGTCAAGGCGAAGACAATCAGTACATTCAGACCAAGACTAGACAAATGCTTTGATGATACCAGTCATCATTGCATATGCTTGTTGAAAAAGGACGGTATAATATATAAACGTATTCTAACTGTTTATTTTTTTTTCTTTTAGCTTTCAGAATTGAGCTTTTCGCCTATGGTACCGAGGAGTTGAAATTGCATCAGTGTGTGTTTACCATTTAAACTTTCCTATAAAATTTCCACGCCAGTATACTCCCCATACTAAGTGATGCTCCTTCAGATATATCTTCCCTCTTGTTGGATAGGGAGGAGCCATCTGCTTTGCTTTCCGTCTTCATCTGTGTAGATTAGGAACGTGGGATCCTATTACCATCCTCCAGCAGATAACCCTGTCAAAGTCCATCAGGCCTTCCCGTCACATTTCCTTCCCGTGTACTGTCGTTCAGCAGGACACTTCGACAAAGGCCATCAGGCCTCCTATGCACTGTCTTTCAGCAGATAACCTCATCACAGACCATCGGGCCTTCTTGTTACAAATCCTTCCTTTGTACTTCCATAATACGACCCTACGGTATGAAGACTTAGCCTCTGCCCTAAGCCTTAAGGCTGAAGTCAGTTCAAAGGCCAGGCCAACATATCTAAGGGTCGTATCGTCGTTCTGAAAGGTTGTACTGCCATGATCAAAGCTCGTACCTCCCTACTCGATGGGAATCGATGAAATGTCCACGGCTTCAGGAGGTGATGCAAGCGCACATCACAGTATCTCTAGGTTCGAGAGTGTAAATGGCGATATGAACCGATGCTCCATCTGTACCTCTAGGTTCAAGATTGTACAAGCGATCTGAACCGATGCTCCTCTCATCATCATTGGGTCTGAGAGAAGGTCTTGAGTATCTAACCCCCCCATCTTGCAGGCTGGTGTGATGGCTGCATTGTTGCGATCATCAGCGACGATGATCGCGCTGATGTGATCACACTGTCATCATTATCTTACCTCTGACTGCGTCTTTGGCTCGTGATTTGAAGGAGACGTTCGGGGAGTGAATGGAGAGGCGGTGGGGTGAGAGAGAGAGTCGCTGGGATTAGGAAAAGATGTTGGAGTCAGATATGGGGGGATAGATTGAGTGAGATAGCTAACAGTGATGAAGCGCTTCGGGTTAGGAGTACGGCAGAGGGTTAGAGGTGAGGGAGGCAGCAGCACCAGTGATGAAAGGTGGAAGGACACGTTGAGACAGAAATGGGTCAGGAGTAAGGAAGAAGATGAGTGAGGAAGGGGGTCTGATGGTGTACGGAATGAAGGTGGAAAGGAGATGATGGCGTATGTAATGAATGACAAAAAGGGGAGTTGAACGTGCAAGGAATGATGATGTGGCTGACTTTCCAATGAAGAAAGGAGGAACAGAGCTGGATGGGGCGGAGTAATGGGACACAGTGGCTTGGTGGGAGGAAAAGAAAGAGGAGGGAGGAAGGTACATTACCTAACACTCAATCTATCCAGTGCCTTTCCCTTCGAGGGCTGGAACCATAGCACCCTGACTTCGTCATCCTGATGGTTTTATAACCTGTAGCATCACAGGAGGCATCGAATGTCATCCCAAAACTGTGACCTAATTCAAGATTGAGACTCGACCTTGGTTTGATCCAGAGCCAACTGAGTTACTCCGTTGAGAGAGGCTGATTTACAAAACCAAGTCCATCGAAATTATTATTAATAGAAGATAAACTCTTCTACATCTCACGTGTATCCTGTGCTTACTGTAGTCCACAAAAAAATAGCTAAAAACCACTAAAGAGGTCCATATGAAACGTTAAGGGCTACTGGCCGAAGACTGGAAGCACTAAGAGTAAACCCTTTTCGTCTCGTAGACGATAGTCATCTGGGCCTACGTTTCTTCACTCATCGGCCTACAATTCAGGAACAAGACGCCTTCCCACTGAAGAGGAACAGCACACACACACACACACACACCTCCCCGAACGTCAGAATTCGTCACAGAGCCACTATGATTTCTCTTTAACTTCCTGAACGGTTAATGGCGCCATTCATGACGCGAGGGGGCCCTCTCTCGGGCGCGATTCACCGCCCGGCTAATTTCATGGCTTCCTTTCCCGCCCGTTGTCACAATGGAATATTTCAGTAACACCGCAGGGAACAGATAACTTGATCAATTCTCTCTGCCATAACCTGTACAAAGGATTGCAAATGACGAAACTAAACAATTTAAACTGACGATAATTTTGAAAAAAAAAAGAAAATCACGGTATTCACTTGAAGGGTTGGGACCTTATTCTTGCACACTACCGTAGCTCAGGCCACAGCCAGTCATTACTGTGGGAATTCTGATCCTCCAGTCTGTTACATCATGGACTCAGCATACCGAGCACGTCAACTGCAGCTTCATACATCAAATCTACTCTTTAAGAACTTCACAAAACTTATCTGGCTTGGTTTACCGTATATAAAATCATACGCACCTAACAAAACGTTACCTTGCGTTACCTACCCTTCTCTTACCGTTTACATTAGTCCTGCAGGCTTGTCTACTTTCACGGCTTGCTCGGAGACCAAGCTGCATTTTCACTTCTTTGATCATTCACGTTATTCGAGACTGCAGCTCGCGGCCCTCCATACCTTCCACAACCTGGCTAGTCCCCCATACCTTACTTTACGTATAAATATCATGGCGGTTTCGGAGGTGAAGATTCGACACTCTTACAGAATCTGAATCCCATTTACTGCTACTCCTCTTGACTTCGAGGAAGGAGCTCTGTGCACTACATTTCCGAACAGTTTCGGTACTTGCACAGGTTCATAAAGACTGATTCTGCATCTGACGATTACGAAAATCACCTTAATCTCAACACTTATTTCAAATTCAGCCACAAGATGAATGAACCACACAGAACACAGCCAGAGTTCCAGAAAAGCAAAGATTACCAACAGAACTCTTCAGTGAGCCTTCAATCAATCACGAAGCAATTCAGTTTCGAGATAAAACGAATGCGGGTAAAGACTAGCCTTGCCATCTCCCTCTTGTCTGCCAAATTGGGCGGCTTTGTTGGAGAATTAGAGGGCGAAGTCAGTATCTAAAAGAGGGTATTTGTGCTATTTTTCCCACACGCGACCACAATAGTTACAGTTTCTTACAAGTGACCGAGGATAAGCGAGGAATCTTGAGTGGGCCAACCGGCGGACTGATTCGCCATTCCCGTCCTTCAGGGAGCTTCCGGCCCTCGGAATAAGGTGTCTCGGTGTGGCAACAAGACTCTGGTCCTCAGCAGCGCGCACTGCGTTGGTATCTTAAGTTTTTGATGCATTTCAAAGCTGTTACAAAGCCTATTACAAGCTCCTGATCTTCGGACTTTGATAGTGAGAAAAGAGAAAGAATACCTGGTTCTTGGAATTACGTAACTCGGTGTTACGAGAAACATCTGGTCCACAAAACTAGGTACCTCGAAGATGCCTCAAGCATCTAGTTCGTGGAACGGGGTAATTCGACGGTACCACAAACCTCTGGTTTACGGAGTTAGGCACTACGATGCTACAGACGTCTGGTCAATGGAATTCGGTACTTCGATGCTACCACTAGCCTCTGGTCTACGGAATTTGTGATTTCGATGCTCCCAGAAGCCTCTGGTGTCGGGGATTTATGACTTCGATGTTACTACAAGCCTCTGGTTTAAGGGATTTGTGACTTCGATGTCATCATAACCCTTTGGTCTATGGAATTTGGAGATACATCTTAGAGTACACATCAGACGCTTCTGCGACATACTACAGAAGTCATTTGCAAACCACTGACATTTACTTTGGATTAAGAACTTTTATTTCGTAAAGTAAAGCAGGAGTGTATCTCGAGATATTCTTTAATGAAATGAATGTTCGGGAGTCAAAAATTTTCTCGATGCCATGTACTAAGGACTTCCTTGATCAGCAATGCAGGTCAGTCCACCGCAGACTATGTTCTCAAATGAATACACTGAAGATTATAATGGTACAAAAGGAATTAAACTCAGAAAAGAAATACATATATATATAGGCCATTCAGTTTTCATCATCTGTTTGATTACAACGCGAGGCATAATCACCGCAGTCCTTCCAGCAGTAATGACATGCTCAAGAAAACAATCACAGATCAAATCAGACATCAATCTCTCTGAGTAAATCGGTCTCATTTGCAACCTCACGAAGGCTTGCCACGCACTACACCAACCAGTCCTTTAGCGGCGTGTAGGACTCGGTATGAGTGAGTCGCTCTGGGGCTTGAGGGAGGTCTCCTCTATTCTCAACTGAGCCAGTTCCCCTGAAAGCCCCATCCTCATATCATCCCTGGACAAGTGGCCTGACACAAGCCGAGAACTTGCGGTTGCGGTCGGTAACAGGAATCCAACAGACATTCGCAAAACACCCGCGATTGACGACATGACTCGCTCGTTGTGGTCTCGTGTTGGAGTTGAACGAAGGCAAACGGAGGCATTTTGTTTTTCCACGGTTTTATAAAGTCTTTTTTTTTCCCTCTTTTTTTGTAGCCATCAGAACATGGAGAGGGAGGGACATTCTTTTTCTTTCTTTTCCTCTTCGGAGTGACAGAACTGCTGGACTGATTTCACACGTAATATTTTTCACGAAGCCTGTATTGGTCAGGTATCGTTTGTTGGCCTGTTGTGTGTGTGTGTGTGTGTGTGTGGTGGGTTCACATTATGAGACAAGCCAGGGGAGGGCAGGCAGGCAGGCAGGCAGGCGATGGCTAGTGGGGGGGAGACAAGCCAGGGGAGGACAGGCAGGCAGCCGACGGCTAGTGGGGAGACGAGCCAGTGGGCCAGGGGGTGGGAGGAGCAGCCATAGTAAGCCACCTGCTGTTGACGCTGCTCTGGGAGTCTTGGTGACCGACACGCTGATGTTTGAACAACGAGATACGCAGACGGAGCTCCATCCCCAGCAGCCTACGCTGATACCCACCCACCACCACCACCACCACCACCACTACTGCTGCTGCTTCCACCGCCCCGTCCACGCCACCACAGTACCACCCACCTACCTTCTACGGCCACACCAGTACAACCACCTCTGCCAGTACAACCCGCACCCACCATCCCTTCCTCCCAGACCGTAGTGCATCTATCTGCACCAGTACACCTCTCTCTCGCACCCCAAGTACATCTATCTATCCCACTACGTCTTCCTCTCTCTCATCCCAATGCACATACCTCTCCCATCCCAGTACACTCGGCCTCCCCTGTTCCAAAACCCATTCCATTACATCCCACCTTTCCTAGCACAGTGTAACCCCCCCACCCCTTCCAACCCACTTCAACCCTCCTATCCCACCCTGGCGCACCTCTACACCCTTCCACACCCCCAGAAAACCCCACCTACCCCACCCTAGACTCCCACCTTCCCACGCGGATGAGCCAGCTGTGCCACCTGGTGTGCGCCGTGGGAGAGGAGGAGGAGGAGGGGGAGGGGGGAGAGGGTGGGTGGTGGGTGAGGGGTAGGGGAGGGAGGGAGGGAGGGAGGGGTGGGATGGGGAGGGCTGGTGGCTGGTGACCAATTTATAAATGATGGAGATGATGACGCCAGCCTCTCTGACGTAGATCCACACACTGTCTGGGGTACACACACCTACACACACAGACACACACACACACACACACACACACACACACAGAAACACAGACATCTATGAAAACGAGAAAATGGAAACAAAAAAGAACCATTGCACACACATACACACACGTACTTTACAGTTTAAATGGCAGCTTAAATGGAGAGAGAGAGAGAGAGAGAGAGAGAGAGGCGAAGGGTCTACATTACAGTACCTGATCTGTTGCAACTCATGGAAGTTCAGAGAAATCAGCCAGTTTTATACTTAATGGAACAGGGCTGCTCCTATCACACTTAAATATTCCATGTCTATATCTCAAGACAAAAATCCATATTGCACGTCACTTCTTCACCCACCCACCCACCTCCTCTTCATGTTGCCATGACGATGTCACTATCTCACCTTTGCTGGCCGAGAGATCCATGCTGATAAGTGAGTGGAACATGAGTGCTAGACCTGGATCTGTTGTGACAGAAGGCAATGGGTGCAAGCAGCTGTCTCTTGCGGAGCCAGGATGTTGTACGCTTGTGGTTTACTGTGTAGGATTGATGGCATGTGGCAACAGGTGGTTGGTGGTGGTGGTAAATGTGAGGAAGGAGGGGAAGGTGCGTAACTCGAGCGATGGAGTGAGGGGTATTTTGGGGAGCATATTATTTCAATTACTCATTGTATATATGTGTGTGGAGAGTGTGAGTGACTTGCTTAGGGGTGCTGAGGACGTGTCGTTGGAAATGAGCGGTGGAGGATGAACTACGGAAGCAGGTAGCTGGCTGGCGTAAGGTGACGAGGACATGACAAGAAATGTCACCTGGGGAGTGTTGGGTGTCAGGTGCGTAGAGGGAAATGGAAATATCATTTTCTGGGAGGTGTGACGCGTGTTGTAAGGAGAGTGAGGTGAGGAGCAGCATATGACATGCCAGACATCGGAAGTTAGCTATGGACAGTGTTGGGTGATTATCGTGATTGTCCAGAGAGGTTTGTGGTACGTGAGAAGCAACTTTACCGGACCATACCTGTGCTTGGATACAATAGACCTCACTCATGTGGCTCCGGGTGTTACCATCTTCATAAGAGGAGAGTCCAGGCGTCACAAACTAATCGTTAAGCATAAGGGCACCCATATGGATCTGCCACATACGTGTAGGTATGCTCTCTCATAGCTTATAAAGCTTTATTCAGAGGGTGACACGTTCTTT